>JASFAT010000736.1:0-39304 GCA_031353405.1 Baronia brevicornis
GTCAACGATTGCCCAAAATGAGTATAGAAAATCATTATAGAACACTTAAAACCCATCTAGCTACTTGACACTTTACCAATATCGCGAGGAGTAGTATATCTACACGCTAGCCAAATTCCGAAAAAAAAAATGTTGCCTAACAACCTTCATATATTGACATCGTTTTTTTTAAATTTATCTTTTCTTTTCTGTGATGGCAATTAGTTAAAACTATTATGCCAGTATCAAGTTAAATGGAATAATATCAAATGTCCAGAAATTTCTAGTCAGCTTGTCACTTTACTTCTTGATAAAATGGTGGCTATTCTACCAAAACCTTCTACGGAGCGTTTTCAGTCAACTTAAAAAGTCACGATACACGCATTTATTTCATATCACTTCACTTATGTCTTAATACAAATATATTGTATAATACGCCATGACAATTAATTAATATAATTGATAATAATATAAAATTGTAAAAATGAAATAAAAACACAATGTCACTGTTGTAAGTTGGCGGGAAAATTCTGACGTGTACACTTATGCGCATTATCTATTAAAGATGGGTCTATTAAAGATCGACTGTGTTTCTTCGAGAGTGAAATGTAATCTTAATGTTGGCACGTGTGTATAAGGCTTAATGTGATTCATCGCATATAAAAAATAGTCCAAAGCACACCATAGTTGGTCAACAACAAACTTATTATACGAACATAACCGTCAACAATACTATATTGATCTGTTCGTGTACATCTCTTGAGGAATGACGAGCGCTGGACTATTTATTGTCTATGGTCGAAATGTCGTCATTGCCCACGAGATTAATTAAAAAAAAAAACAATATAATCAACAAACTAGATATCATTCTGCGAGCAGTGTTCCGTAAGGTTCCGTAAAAATATACTAACGAGCTAATCACGCTTCAAGCAATTTCAATTTTTAAAACTATTCTACACTTTACCCTGTACATTGTTAGACAAAACTTTACCAATACAAGAATAGGCCGATCGATGCTAAAGCCGACAGTATGTAACGTGTATATGTGGGAATAAGTAGCGATTGAGATATTACAATTAATGTAATGATTAATCGCCGATTATAAAAGTTTGCCGCTCTATTGTAATCCTTAATTACAATTATTAATTTAAAATATTACTAACACAAAAGCGATCATGCTGTTATGTATTTATCGATCAAAACAGTTCAAACACTATTTTTCTCGATATCTTTCAGTATTGACTGTTTTAATCGTCTATGGTTTCTTTTTGAATCGATTGATTGAATCGATATTTTTTTATTGTTCAAACGAAACGCACGTAAAGCGTGCACTTAGATGAACCTATATAATCTTTTTTTTTTATTTTATTCCTCCTATCATCTTACGACTTTCCCAAAAGCAGGCAACACTTGTGTTAAGCCGCTAATGCTGTAGCCATTGACACGAGTGAATATTTTATTCCTGCTATCGTCTTATGACTTTCCCAAAAGCAGGCAACACTTGTGTTAAGCCGCTAATGCTGTAGCCATTGACACGAGTGAATATTTTATTCCTCCTATCGTCTTACGACTTTCCCAAAAGCAGGCAACACTTGTGTTAAGCCGCTAATGCTGTAGCCATTGACACGAGTGAATATTTTATTCCTCCTATCGTCTTACGACTTTCCCAAAAGCAGGCAACACTTGTGTTAAGCCGCTAATGCTGTAGCCATTGACACGAGTGAATATTTTATTCCTCCTATCGTCTTACGACTTTCCCAAAAGCAGGCAACACTTGTGTTAAGCCGCTAATGCTGTTGCCATTGACACGAGTGAATATTTTATTCCTCCTATCGTCTTACGACTTTCCCAAAAGCAGGCAACACTTGTGTTAAGCCGCTAATGCTGTAGCCACTGACACGAGTGAATATTTTATTCCTCCTATCGTCTTACGACTTTCCCAAAAGCAGGCAACACTTGTGTTAAGCCGCTAATGCTGTTGCCATTGACACGAGTGAATATTTTATTCCTGCTATCGTCTTATGACTTTCCCAAAAGCAGGCAACACTTGTGTTAAGCCGCTAATGCTGTAGCCATTGACACGAGTGAATATTTTATTCCTCCTATCGTCTTACGACTTTCCCAAAAGCAGGCAACACTTATGTTAAGCCGCTAATGCTGTAGCCATTGACACGAGTGAATACCTGACATAACATCCTGTCCACATATTTCATCTGCGACATTAAAGTTCTTTTAATTTATAATTTTTATAATTGTAGTCACTGAAACCGTTTAACTCAACTTGACAAACGAATTCCCACCATTTACATTCTACACATTGCCAGATAAAAAAATTGTAAAATTATTTGTTACGATAAACACACTACAAGACAAATTGTGTTTGAATTTAGTCTCTGTACAATAATTTTAAAAAAATATTTAAGTCGTTCATTTTTTGACTTTTCATCTCAAACTTTTAAACACAAGTATCAAAATCGAGTCAACTTTGCGAATCCGTAACAGACCCATGGACTTAAACTGGAGATAAACTTTCTAATTTCTCTAAAACTACCGCTAGTATTACGAAAATACTATGAATTATTTTATATGTAATGGCACTTCTAAAAATGTATTTATACGTATAACTCGGCGGACAAAAAGGTTTTCGGAACTTGCAACAAAGATTAAATAAACTATCTTTGAAGAATTATTATAAAAAGAATACCACAACGCGGTAATCGTGTTTCAAATGGCAAACTATATAGCATATAATTTATTTATCGCTTACAAAAATCTTAAAATAGTTCAAGGAGCGTACACAGGATATGAGTTGGGAAAAACAAAACCCATGTATGGAGTTAAATAGGTATTTCAAAAATTCTCCACACTTTTTATTTAAATTCACTTAAATGAGTTTTTAAATATAAACCCGACAAGATCTCACAGATTATATATACCGACGCAAAACGACTAGCGACAATATCTTTAAAAAAAACTTATAGGTTTCCGAAAAATTGTGTCTGATCACTCAAAAAACAGTCAGTTTCAAAATGTACGCTGTACAAAATTTTCTATGGGTTGTAGAACTGCGAGACGAGACGAGAGAAGCGCACCGTAGAAGATCGCCACTCATCCAGATGGTGGGGATGAAACTTTTCTTTACGGCGAGTCGTGCGATTGCGGAATGCGACGGCGGGAATTATTCCGCACAATTCCTCGGAGCACTCCCCGTGGTAAAAGCGGTGAAAAATGCTGAGAGATGAGACATCCCTCCGCAGCGCTAGGGAATCAAACCGATCGGTGAGATCTTGGTCATCGACGCAATATTTTTTTTTGACAAGTGTCATTTAAATTTTGCCACTTTCTGGGTACGCTCGTATAATTCTGATTGTTTCATTATCATAATTTTACCATTGATATCGATTTGTATCTACCTCACATACAAGTCCAACCGTATATATTTTTCGTAAAACTCAATCGCATACACTCAGCATAATGATTTATATATTTATCTCCAGTGAAAAAATAAATCTCACTGCACATGTATGTACAATACAATAAATTCACAAATTCTCACAACCCACTACGAAGGTCATAGGGTACACTGAACACATACTAACATATAGTTATATTACAGTCTGAGAGACGATACAACTGAGATCCAAACACGAGGAACATAAAAAAATAACGTAAGACTCAAAATGGTAGACACCCACACAAGAATGAAAATCAAACGAAATGCATTTTAAACTAAATCTAAAAATCTATCTACACAATAATATTGTCATGAATTTATTGCAATATGCTACAAAATTATTTTCTCCTTGCATCGTGTGCACACTTGAAAAATGTTTACACGAAACTAAATTCTGTTTACACTATCCGCCTGATGACACGTGCATTTTTTGACATGCCATAGACTATAGAACCCGATACATCCGGTTCTATAGTCTATGGCACATCTAAAACGGAAAGAATTTGTGGAAGATACCTATCATCAATCTCGATTACTCTCACCAATTTGTCAGACTTAGCACCTTGAGAAATTACTGAAAGAAATAATGTTTACTACCACGAACTTATCAATAATTACGTTTTGATGTAATTTTTTTTTAACTGGTAACATTATAATGGTTGTCCTAACCTACAATATCCGATTTGTTAATGTCAAAATCCAAAAATTATGTTCAAGTTATTGAATATATGTTTTTCTTTTGCGATGGTCAAACTTAAATTATTATTTATACACATGCCAACTAGCGGATCTGTACTAGCATTACGAATCTATTGGGGATATGTTTCCTCATCCTTACTCTTCAAACTATATTATACTACAATAACAACTTATGTCAGATACCTAATTCTAGAACTCAGGGGATGTACCCCCCACCCCCCATATTTGTGTCGCAATGTTTCCCAAAAAATTGCTGTTTAAAAATTTGGCCGATTGTACAACAGACACAACCCTTCCGGTTTTATTGGCCACGAGTGTTCTAAGTCATTGCATTTAGGAACAAAACAAATGCTTCGTACAAAATGTACTTTGGCACCCCTACTTTTTAAGCACCAATTTTTGCAGAGTTATAATTAAAAGTTCGTCAATACTCAATATAGCGGTAATTATTACAGTTACAAAAGAATACATTTGTAATTCATGTAATGGGATTATAAAATAAAGATATATTTATGTCCATAGTGACAAAGGTAACTCGGGGAGAAAACTGTGAGCTATAACAATTAAACGTATTACTTACAATTTTAAAATAGGCCAATTTTTATTTGGCAGTTTAGTAGAATAGTAGTCTGAATTCTACCAAATTCTACCAGTTCTACCAGCCCTATCAAACGTTTGAATATTTTCAAAACCAAGCATTAACGATAAGTGTACATAGATATATCATCATCCTAATAATATATGGCCCATTAATGACGCTGAAATATTTGACAGAACTTCTTATATAAGACGCATTTACTACTAAAATTTTTTTACCAGAAATCTCTACAAGTGTGACGACTGAAAAATTGATCAGCTAATTTGAAAACCGTGATAGGGTTGCCAACGTGACTATATAAATTTGTACTATATTTTAGATACTGCAAAGTACGTACTGTTAAAGAAATATAAAGTGTGCTCAAATATTATTAAGCAGTTTTTTTAGTTTTCATTAAATAACGAGTACGAATTTTTTTTTGTAACTTTTTAGTTATAAAATATTAGCAATATGTTCACCTGTAAATACTGTATTTCTTCTAAAAAAAAAGTTGGCAACCCTACGCAGAACACCGAGTTTAAATTAAACCATTCACAAATTTTGTAACGTATATGACATTTGAATTATATATTACTTAGGATGTCAATCAAAACCAAGTTTATCTATGTGTAGATCTATACGTAGAGGGAGATTTGAGTGGTTCAAAGATTTCCACCCCTCCAGACACGTATATAATTATATATTATTCCTGAATGTTAGCAATATTCCACATCGTGACACACTAATCCGTCGATGACCCCGGGGAGGCATCGACGACCTATTTCACTTAAAATGTTCCCCATGTCACTCTTAGTAACAGCTCCAGCCCAAACATAGTTGGGGATGCCCCGTAGCTATATGGTGTCGGCTAGAAGTTCTGCTGGCGTTTGCGCTTGAGGTGTATGGCGTCGAGGATGGGCCTGCGCTTGCGGTCGTACCGCGCGTGCAGCTGCTCGATCTCGGCCTCCATCTCGGCGTCCAGCCTCGCCATGCGCGCCTCCAGCTCGCTCTCCGACAGGAACGCCAGCTGGGAACATGAGATACAATGTCTCCAACTAAACCAACTCGTCCCTGACAATAATATCCGAATTTTCGGCCATCGTTCCCAATTTTCGGCCATCATTCCCGATGTTCGGCCATCGTTCCCGATTTTCGGCTTATCACATTCAGTTTCTACCAGCTACCTGCATAATCGTTTCACCGTAGCCGCCTACTTGGTAAAGGAAAATAGAGCGACCGGAGGATTGGAGAATTGCATATTATCATTTATTTATTACTTTTAAGTGAATCTGACTTAAATACAGAGTGTCCGGTAGCATAATTAGGTTATTGTTCGGGGATAGAAAGGCAAACGAGCAGGCGTGTCACCTGATAGAAAGCAATCAACGCCGCCCATAGACATCCGCAGTGCCATAGGTAATGTGGATGCTTTGCCGGCCTTTAAGGAAAGTGTTATTTTGGGAGCGGGGGGGGATGGAGTGTGGCTTTTAACCAAGGATTTTTCCACCATATTCCGTGTTTGAAATAAGTAGTTTAGATTGATAACCTAATTCGGCCACCGGACACCCATTGACCCGTGAGATTGTTGAGTATGCCATAGGGCTTTCAAAATTCCAAGCCCATTATTCTCCGACCATATCAAACTATATATCATGCAATGGGGAGCAAAGATGGCCCGCATACAAATTACCAATTATCATCGACATCCTTAATCAGTCAGTCAGACAGAAGTTTGTCATCTCCAGACAGATTTGCCCATATGCACCTCACCAGACAGACGCAAAGCCTCTCTCAGTACTGTTACCATCGTGTATCTATTTGTGCAGCTTTAATTTCAGAATGGTTATGTATGGCTCTTTATTTGTATAAAAGAATGCAAAACTTTACCCGAAACTAAATCACCTTGAGTAATGACATGTAATGTGATAGTCGAAACATTTATAACCCAAACCAAGAACAAAAAATCAAGTATTAACACTTTAGCATGTAAGCATAGACAATCAAAAACAAACGCAATGAAAAACTATGTTATGTATATAGCCTTAAAACACCTTAACATATAATACCTAAATTTAAAAAAATGGCTTCATTTTTTTAAATAACGATGATGAAGTCATTAAAATATAAATAATATAACTATATGGACAGTCAAAAGTTTTACTTAGCTAAGATCCGCGACAAGTCGCGTCTTATCGCGGATCTTATCTTGTCGCGGATCTTAGCTAAGTAAAACTTTTGACTGTCCACATAGTGATGGATTTCCGCGAAGTAACGCCTGACTCCATTAATAATAATATAACTATAAAAATGAGTTGGTTACTTATAAAGTTGCCATTGTTGTGTTGTGTGACTCTGGCCGCTTTGAGTTTGTATTTTTAAATTATAATTAATAAACTATATTGTTTTTTTTATGACGGTCATGACATCTTGAATTGGCGGGATAATTTGAAATACACAATTTGGAGTTTGGTATTTTTTTATTTAGTTCCTTCTTTAGCAAACAAAAGACATTGCAGTTTAAATATACGCCAATATTTAAATAAAATATACCGAAGATTTTTTTAACGTATTTTAAAAAAAATATGTATAAAAGAAATGGCAACTTTATAAACAAAGATCTATAAATTTAAAATTAATCACACGCCCGTAAGTCCGCTCCGAAATGGTTAATGTTCGCGTCGTAACAAAATATACAATTTACACATTTAATAGTTAATATGTTAGAGGAAAACTCAACCATAAACAACAACCATGCCATAGTGCGACAGAGATAGTTATTTGTTATCTGTGCTGTTTAAGCGGAAGTTTTATTTAGTGTTACAATGGACTTTTCCCGCCAACTTACATCAGTGACGTTTTGTTTTTATATCATTTTCATAATCTTATATTATTATCAGTTATATCGTTTAATTATGGTATTAGTGGAGTGATATGAAATAAATGAGTGTATCGTGAGATTTTAAATCGACTGAAAAAGTCGATAGTAGGTTTTGGTAGAATAGCCGCCATTTTATCAAGACGCAACGTGACAAGCTGACTAGTACATTCCAAGATTTTCGATATTATTATACTTGACACTGGCATAATAGTTATGACTAGTTGCCATCAAAGAATACAAATAATACAAAGTGTAAGCTTTGTATTGTTATATAAATGAACACATCTTAAATAGACAGCGGCCACAAATGACCAAAGGAAAACATAAACCAAAATCAAACCAGTTGTTGTCGTTAGTGGTCAGTTAGTGGATAGATGGGTGACCATTTTGAGCATTCTGTATTTATAAATGTTTTAAACGATGTAACGCCATTTGGTGACTTAGAAAGTCTAACAATGTCTTACTTTTTAGATTTTTTTTTTGACTAATCGACGTAAATATTCATTTGTCTACATTTTTAATAAAAAAATGAATGCATGAAAGAATTAATAAATAACCAAACATTAATAACAAAAGCTTTGTGTATTATTTATATATAATATATATGTAGCGTTCGATAAATTGTTATAAACGAATATAAAATATATAGAATCATATCGAACATAATTACTGATTTGCGTGCTTTTCGTATTTCAAAATGAATTACATTAATTCCAGTGTTAAAACGTAAGTGTTTATAGAATAAAGGAGGTTAAGGACTTTAGAAAAGAATAATAAATGATTAAACGTGATCTTCTGCAAACAAGGTTTCAAGTTGATATGTATGGTTGTTGAGTTAGGTCGTTTGTGTAAATCACGGAAGTTGAGATGGTAAACCGAGTGTGGGTCGGGGGATGGTGAGCCGAGTGTGGGGTGGGGGATGGTGAGCCGAGTGTGGGGTTGGATGGTCGCGGACTTACGGTCGCCGCGGCGGTCGAGCGGCAGCAGCGCGACGACGTGCAGTTGACTTACGAATTCGAAGTTGCCCTCCTCCACTAGGGCGCTGGTGCGCGGGAACGCCCCGCCGACCACCTCAGGCTCCATCTCCGGTCTGCGTACAACACTCACGTTAATAATAACACCTTTACTTTTAATTTTAGAAAATCACATCTAGATCGATAGATATCCTACACTAGGATTCCCTGTGTGAACCAGGCTCATCCCTTAGTTGACAAAAATCAACAAGATTTAAGAGAAAAAACTTAATAATTAAAAGAATACTATGTTAACAAATACAAAACTTGTACTTAAAAAAAACTTGTACTTAAAAAAACTTGTACTTAAAAAAAAGTTTTACTTAGCTAAGATCCGCGACAAGTCGCGTATCTTAGCTAAGTAAAACTTTTGACTGTCCACATAGTGATGGATTCCCGCAAAGTAACGCCTGACTCCATTAATTATCTTAAAAAAATACTAATGATAATAAAATATACATGAAGTTAGATAATAAATAATTAAAGAAAGAAATCTGTATGTGTGGTGGTATGTGTATGCTTGTATGTGTGTGTACGTGCGTATGTGCGTGCGCATGCGCGTGTGCGTGTATGCGTGTGTGTGTGTGTGTGTGTGTGTGTGTGTGTGTGTGTGGATATGTGTATTATTACTTCTGAAGTCTACTTTCACAGTTAAGACGTGTATCATCGTCCAACAACGCTTCTGCACTGCCTATGACACTGCGGATGTCTATGGGCGGCGTTGATTGCTTTCCATCAGGTGACACGCCTGCTCGTTTGCCTTTCTAGAAAAAATTTTCGGATAAAACGCACCGTACTGATTCGCCATTCGAGAGTTTTAGAGTCGACCTGCTAGGAAGGCGTTGGAGACTGCAAAGTAAGTCGACTTGTGATGTCTTATGCCCAGACGTCAGTCAACCTCTTACTTGACGAGTGTTTACGTGTGGGTGGGGTGGGGGGTGGGTACCTGATGTCGTCGGGCAGCCGCAGGTGTCCGATCAGCGTGCCGTTGGTGGACGGCTCCGCGCTGACGTGGTTTGCCTCCTTCTTCTCGAAGTGCTCCAGGAACAGCGGCCGGTACTTGGGCCGGTTCGTGTCCATCGGGTCGGTATCGTGACCTGTACGGACAGTCTGATCATTCTCCGCCAGCATCACGAGAACACCCTGCCTTCACTTCACGCACATGGTACCAACGAGATGACGCCACGCCTCACACTGCTAGAGAGCTTCTCACATGGAGCTTCGTGATTCCTTTCCTAACAAATCTGTGAGCTATTACGACGATATTGCTTGGCTACCCAGGTCGACACATCTCACCCCTTTGGAACTTTTTCTGAGATCTAAAGTCTGTAAATCAAAAACCCAACGACTACCTCACCACTTAAAGAAAAAACCGGCCGCGAGGTTAACGGCATACCGAAGTCGTTACTTCAGCGAGTGGCATACAATACTGTGGCTAGATTCCAAGCGTTGCCGGCCTTTGAGAACACATACCCTCGTCTCTTGAAGGCTGCGATTAAATCGACCAAATCGTGCTAATCCAAAAAAAGAGAAGCGTCATAGCTTGGTAGATGTGAAACATTAAAATTACGACTCGGGCGCAGAGTCGAGTAGAAGGGAGCGTAGCCTGAATCAAGACGGCTCGGTCTCTACCGTATGTTCACGACCACTTGTAAGTGACCCTGTATAGGAGTCGATTGGAATGGAGCATAGGCTGAATCGAGACGACGGCTCAGTCTACGATTTTCACTCCCTCCCCCTACATCAAACACCCGTGCGTTGGTGTGTCGTGTATACTCACGCTTCATGGTCGCCAGTTCCGCGTCGGGCTCGTTGATCACCATGGTGCCCAGGTCGGCGGCCAGCTCAGCAGTAGCCGTGCCGTCGCGTCCCGGCACCAGGGTGCCGGCGTCGCGCTGCTTCATCGTCGCATCGTTGTACCCCTCGCCCTGGAACCAGTCAAATACATCATCATCATTAACAGCCTGCGACAGTCCACTGCTGGACATAGGCCTCCCCTATAAAGCGCCATCTAGCCCGATCTTCGGCTACACGCATACAGTTTCTGCCAGCCGCCCTGCGCAGATCGTCGCACCATCTAGCAGGGGGGCGTCCCACACTACGTTTGCCGAGCCGCGGTCTCCACTCCAGCACTCGTCTGCTCCAACGGTTGTCGGATCTCCGACAAACGTGACCAGCCCATTGCCACTTTAGTTTGCTAATTCGAAAGGCTATGTCGGTGACTTTTATTCCCCGGTGGATTCAATCATTCCGAATCACATCTACCAGAGAAACTCCGAGCATAGTTCTAACTCTCTGAGTAACTCTGAGCTTGTGGAGCAGACGGACTGTCAGCGTTCGCGTTTGGTCACACTGGTCGAAGACTTTTGTCTTCAGGCTCTGAGGTATGGGTATGGGTCAAATACATAACCAACAAACTGTTTATCGTGAGTCAGGCGATACTTTTCGGAAATCCATTACTATGTGGACAGTCAGATCTTTTACTTGGCTAAGATCCACGATAAGCAGACAAAAGCAAAAAAATAATAAGGTGTGTTTTTTACTGGCGGAAGTGGATTTACAGGGAACAAACTTAAAATTACCGAAAGACGGCCGTCAGCAACTCTCCACTTTCCAACCGTTGTCAATACACACACCACCGCTTTTCCACAACGTACACGACAGCGTCATTTTTTAAGTTGATGTTCATTTGTTGACTTGAAAAAGTACATATAGAAGGTTTTGGTAGAATAGCCGCCATTTTATTAAAACGTCACGTGACAAGCTGACTAGTAGTACACTGCAAGAGATTTGATATTATTGTATTTTACTTGATCTCCATCCTCCCTTGCGGCTCGTGGGATTCACTACGACGTATCTCAGTATACCTTATACGTTAAAAAATGACGGCGACGTGGTTCGCCACCCGTCACGTCATGATTCCCACGAGGGCGAGAAGCGACGAACGGAGAGCCGTTCCGCTACGATGAATGTGAGAGGAAGGATGGATGAAAAGATGGATGAGTGTGAAGGAAGCAAAAAAGGTGTGTCGGGATCGTAGCGGATGGAGATCTGTGGTCTCTGCCTATCCCTACAGGGAGACAGGCGTGACTAGATAGTTATAACTAATTGCCATCAAAGGATACAAAGTTAGAGTAACGTCAAAAAAGGGAAGAAGTTCAAAGGGGCACGTACCGCGGCGAACGTTTTCGCGTTGTTGGCATTCTGGTGGGCGTTTCTGAAGGCCTGGCTCTCCCGTATCTCACGCGCCTCCGCTATCATCGTACTCAGTATGCTGGGATGTTTCGCGTTACCTGCAACACGAACAAACATCATTCACTATTGGAGAATATAATTTTACCTAAAACTTCTTGGATGTTATGGGGCTACAGTGGCGGACTGGTGGGGGGGGGGGGGCGCGCCGGATCTCTGAGTTTGGCCTCCAAATGTCACCAAGTTCCCTTGATCAAACAGAAGCATAAACATGGCCTCAGTACAGTAGTGATACGTTGACTAATGTATGTAAATTTATAAAACCTTTTATTGATGAACTTATATTTCTTAACGTTCGCGATTTTGAAAGGTAAAAGAAATATGTTTTTTGGGATTGATATAGAACATACAGAATGTGGTAGAAAATCTCGCGCTTCAGTGATATTTTTGTTAAAGTAAAATGAGTTTGTGAGCAAGATTAATTATATAGTATTCTTCCGACATCCCGTCTAACCGTGCGTACGAAGCAGTCGGTCTACAAGGCGTACGTTCGCTCCCGATTGACGTATGCTGCGCCGGCCTGATCGTATCTGATCTCAGAAACTCAGCGCACACGTGTCCAGATCCAGCAAAATATGTCTCTGCGCGTCACCACGGAGCGGATCGCTGCGTACGTACTGACGTAATAGCGAGAGACCTCAGGATGGAGAGCATCTATATGTTTGACCGAGTCGACAATGGAGCACTCTCGCACCTACAAAACCTAACTCCCCTCTACGCTCGTCCACCTGAGAAACGCCCGCTCCCATGCGAAACAGGGGGAGGGGGAGAGAGTGTGAGAGGGAGCGGGGCCTACCGGAACTCAGCGTGACTCTACTTCTCTATTCTAGTGAAAATGAGAGACCTTTAAGACATGAGAATGTTTTAGGAAATGTCACTATTACAGAGTCGAATAGGTGAAAAAGCATCGTGACAAATGCGTCAACGAAGAGGACGCACCTATAAACTCGTGCGTCAACAGGTACTCCGCCGTCGCCCGCTCCTCGGGGTTCTTGACGAGGCACTGGCTCACGAAATCGATGAACTCCGGCGACCACTGATCAGGCTCTCTGTTACATGAAAAATATTTCTTTCGTTTATCGATTATTATTTTTCTATTTTTGTCGCGGATCTTAACTAAGACAAAAATTCTGATTATCCACACGGGAAGTTGCCTTACCGGAAGGAAGGCGGTGGCTTGGTCGGTATCATGAATATGGCACGCATCGGGTGTATGTCGCCGTAGGGCGGCTTGCCCTCGGCCATCTCCAGCGCCGTGATGCCCAGCGACCAGATGTCAGCCACGCAGTCGTAGCCGATCTCCTGGATGACCTCGGGCGCCATCCAGAACGGCGTGCCGATCACCGTGTTGCGCTTCGCCATCGTGTCCTGTAAGACAACAAACAAATACAGATAAGATGATTAATGTAGTCAGGCGTTACCTTGCGGAAATCCATCACTATGTGGACAGTCAAAACTTTTACTTAGCTATGATCCGCGACAAGCAAACAATAACAGAAAATTAATAATGTGTCTTTTCCTGCTGGATGAAGTGGATTTATTTACTTAAACCAAAAACTTACCGAAAAACGGCCGTCAGCAACTCTCCACCCTAGTTTAAGATTGTCCACATAGTGATGGATTTCCGCAAAGTAACGCCTGACTCCATTAATAATAATATACAAATAAACAAACAAAAAAATAATAACTTAATCTCATAAGTGTTAT
Organism: Baronia brevicornis; assembly: GCA_031353405.1. Taxonomy (NCBI): domain Eukaryota; kingdom Metazoa; phylum Arthropoda; class Insecta; order Lepidoptera; family Papilionidae; genus Baronia; species Baronia brevicornis. The sequence continues at coordinate 13,560 of JASFAT010000736.1, forward strand.
GATTCTTGGTCTGCAATATCCGGTTGGTATGCCGGGCGTTCTATTGAAACACCTGGCGCTGGATTTCAGCAAGAACCAACGTGGTCAGATCGCGGACCACAGTGACGCTGTTGGCACAGACACACACATATACATTACACTACTCCTATCGATCGTCGGCAGTCCTCATGACTGCCTCCGTTTTTTTTTTATTTATTTTCTTTGATATTTCGTTTCCTATTATTTATTTGACTTTGTGATCTCCAAACCACCTGCCTAATAGACTTATGTTTGGGAATAATCCTGTCGTTCTCTGTTGGTCACTTACTATTATAGTTTTTGGATTTCGTAAAAAAAGTAAAATTCAGAACAGAAAGACTTACAGTCAACTGTCCCGCCACACCAAAATCCGCCAGCTTAGCGTGGCCCTCCGTATTGAGCAATATATTCCCGGCCTTGATGTCCCTGTGGATTTTTCTCCGCCGGTGGAGGTATTCCAAGCCCTTGAGCGTGTCGATGAGAATCGTCGCGATCTCGTCCTCCGACAACGTCTTCTTCCGGAGCCTCATTATGTCTGACACTGAACCTGCGCCGCAGTATTCCATCACGATCTGTAAATTAATTTTGAAAAAAGATATTATTTGGTTCTCGAATACACTAAACAAGACCCTGACTATCTCGGCTGGCGGTGAAACTAATCCAAAATTATCAGACCTAAATAAAATACAAATATCGCAAAACTCGCCGCAAGGAAAAGTTTTATCCCTATTATCTGGATGAGTGCACTACAGTCGGTGCGTTTTTCTAGAAACTTCTTTGCACGCACTACCACCCTGTGGAACCAAAAATAACCTTCAAAAAATAAGCCTACACTTTTCTTAAAGGCCGGTAACACTTTTGCTGCTGAGGTAAGGCACTATAGTACCCGGGGGAGCCCAATGTTGGGCGAGGCCTATGTCTAGTAGAGGGCCGCCGCGGGCTATTGATGATGAGTGACCAGAACTCGGAGCTTGTTTGAACGATGCGCGCGATCGGTCTCACCCAGAGGTCCGTGTTCTTGAAGTAGCTGCCGTAGTACTTGACGACGTACGGGCTGTCGCACTGCTGCATGATGGAGATCTCCTTGATGATCTCCTGCAGGTCTGTGTCCACTGGGACCTGCTTGATCGCAAGCACCTGCCCGCTCTCTTTATGCAATGCCTGCAACAGATAAATGTTAACCGATTATTTTAAATAAATAAGCAACTACCTCTTTTATGGAATAGGAAAGCAAACAAGCAGGCATGTCACCTGATTGAAAGCAAGCAACGCCGGCCAGAAATCTGCAACACCATAGAGATCACAAATACGTTACCGGTCTTTCAGATATGAGAAGGCTTGTTTTTTTAAATTGTCGATTTTGTACCGGACCGAAAATACCAACGAAGACATCCGTTTTCATATTTTTTTTATGGGATAGGAAGGCAAACGAGCAGGCGTGTCACCTGAAAGAAAGCAATCAACGTCGCCCATAGACATCCTATCCGCAGTGTTTGCCAAATTTAGCGTCACACCTATCTGCAGTGTTTGCCAAATTTTTTGGACTATAGAACGTACCTCAAATATAGAGACATTTATTTTATTGAACAATATATTTAAATGTCCTTTCGGACTATAAAACGCACCCAAAATTTGAATCCATTTTTCTGTATAGAAAGTGCGTCTAACAGTTCGAAAAATACGGTAAATTTTTTTCAACTCTTTCATTCTTACTTTATAGACGCTGCCATAGGAACCCTCGCCAAGTTTGCAGATGATATCAAACACCTCCTCCGGCTGCCGCGTCAGACTTTCCTCCGATAGCTTCTTCAACTCACTGCAACAATTTATGTTAAATAAATTAACCATATCATATCATATTGGAAAGACGTAGTAGGTTAATGTTATCCCTTCAGAAATAGGGAGGCCGTACCCAGGAGTGGGACATATATGTGCTGTGAAAAAAAAAATATCATGTCAAACCGATATGGAGAAGTTATATATATGAAAAGGGGCCTTAATCGACATTGATACGGAAACTCACACATACATAGGCATACATCCATCCATACATATATTACCACTCATACTCATATACACATAAATACAAATACAATACAATAAAATTAAAAATAACTAAATCATGTAACCGACGACAAATTGGCTGTGGCGCAGCCACCCCACGGAGTCATTGGACCACGGGTTCGATCCCCGCATCGGAATAATATGTACGGTCTACAGATATTTATTACGAGTCTGGTAACCCCGCCAATCCGCAATGGACAAGTGTGGGGGGGGGGGGTAATGTCCGTTCCTCCAGAAATGGAGAGGCCCGTTCTCAGCAGTGGGACATATATGGTCTGTGGAAAAACAAACATCATGTAATAAATTCACCGATCTTAGCTATGTTAAAGTTTTAACTGTTCATACGGCAATGGATTTACGCAAAGTGACGCCTGACTCTATTAAACATCTAATATTAATTAGTAGCGATTGGAGCTCTGTGGTTTCTGCCAACCCCTGCGGGGGATAGGCGTGAATACATATATATATATATATATATATATATATATATATATATATATATATATATATATATATATATATATATATATCTATATATCTATATATATATATATATATATATATATAGACGACCGATTGGCTCAGTGGCGCGGCCCTCCGCCCACGGAGTCGATGGTCGCGGGTTCGATTCCCGCATCGGAATAAATATTTATATGGATTTTTAAATGTTTATTCCGAGTCTGGTAACTCCCCCAATCTCCATTTCCTTTCCTGCCCCTTCCTTGCTTCTCTATCCTTTCCCTTCCTCTCCGCCAATCCACGGTCTGCCGTGTCGATCGTCCCGGGGTCGGGCTCCCTCGGGGACTATGGTGCTTTACCTCAGCATGCAGGGCTACCTAATTTATCGAAAATGACGGCGACGTGGTTCGCCCCCCGTCACGTCCTGATTCTCACGAGGGCGAAAAGCGACCAATGACGAGCCGTTTCGCTGCGATGAATGGCAGCGGATGGAGCTCTGTGGTCTCTGCCAACCCCTGCGGGGGATAGGCGTAAATATATAAAAAAAAAAATATATATATATATATATATATATATATATATATATATATATATATATATATATATATATATATATATATATATATATATATATATATATATATATATAAAACATTTATTTAAAAAGAATGTTGGTTAATAATAGAAGATTGGTTAAGGAAGGAATAAGCTTTATTATTAGTAATGTACGTTTACTAATTATTGACCTATAACCTAATTCTGCGATCGAAGATCCTGTATTTAAGCAAGAGTGGGATGAACTCTCAACGGAGCCCGTGGACGGCGCGCCGTCGCTCCGAGGCGGCATTGACCTCGGTGTTTGTATTCGTCGATTGGCACGTGTGGGAGAGACAGATCGTTTACATTATGTACTATATATTACTGTTCCATATCTCCGGGCGAATAGCTCGCGATTTAATGATGCTTCTAAATAGAAGGATAGATAGTGCAGACGAATACTTTGTCAAGAATGGCATTATATTTGTATGTAACGTGAACGGGCCGGCTCGCCCGGGGAAGTACCACACTCCCGCAGAAAACCGAATAGATCGGAATCGATTCGGAGACACCGCTGAAAGTAACTGGCTCCATAGGGTGATGGTGCGTAGAATAAAGTTTCGAAAAAAACGCACCAGTCGTTTACACACCTATGCCGTAAAAAAATCGGAGTCAGTCATGAGGACTGCCGACAGAAGTGAAAACTTTTAAAAATGTATTTTGAAATTTCAAACTAATTGTTATATTAAATGCTGCTATTACTACAGCATGCTGCTGACGCGACTCACAAAACTTTATCCATCCATGAACCGTCCAACGCACACACACAGTCGAGTATATACAATGTGTTGGCGTGATACATGTACGTAGACAACTGCGCGAGCATTAACTTTGTTTAATGTATGTCTATAGCTATAGGTTATACTTTGACCATTAGCATGTTGCTGACGCGAATCCACAGATTTTTCCCTATACAGATTCGTGTAATGCGGCTATAGGAGTTATCACTTCAAAAATCTTTCAAAGCTCTGTAACCAAAAAAGCGCTGTAAGCAAAGATATTCACTACTCTTGCCGGTTAGAAACCAAAAGAGAGGATGAGAGAAAAACTAAGAGTTGGCAGTCAAAAGCTTCCATGGTTCTGCGACAACGAATGCGGGGTTCATCGAACCACAACATCGACATAGTTGTATGAGCTACGACAAAACTTATTAAAATCGATAAGTATCGTCCCTTTTTTATGACAACGGTCGCTTATCACCCCCCACCCCCCCAATAAGCCGCCCTGACAACGCGCCAGTGTTTTTATGTCTTCCCTTTTAGGCTGTTATACAATCGTACCTTTCATTCTTTAATGACAATTAGTTATAACTATTATGCCAGTGTCAAGTAAATTATAATAACAACAAATATCTTGAAATGTACTAGTCAGCTTGTCACGTTACGTCTTGATAAAATGATGGCCAATCGAGCAGAGCCTGTTGCCTGGATGTTATGCAGTCAACGTCGCCCATAATTCATCCGCAGTGCCCTAGGCAGTTGCGGAAGCGTTGCCGGCCTTTCAAGAAAGTGAGGGGGGAGGGGGAAGGTGTAGGGCCTTCGGAACCCAACCACTTACCGGACGAAGCGCGGTAGCTAAGCTACCACTTAGATACAACCGGTTTTCTGCTGGAGCGTGGTACATGGACAAAGTATTCGTTTGCAGCGTGGCTGTACCGCTAGAGTGACGTTCTATCTCGGAGCCATGACGCACATACAGTGGAAGATCAGAAAGAAGAACGAGACACGACCAATGGGATGTGAAGATCGCAGAGCATCGCGTGCCACCGTAAGTCACGCCATGAGGTCGTTGCCAGTCTAAATATAAATCGATGTTTACGCGGACAACGCCGCGTCCTACATTGTACTATAACATAAATATGATGGCTCTGAAAACATACAACGAAGACACAAGACGCCACTATACTCTAAGAGGAGTATTTATATATATAAAAATCAATTGCTGTTCGTTGTTCGTTAGTCTCGCTAAAACTCGAGAACGGCTGGACCGATTTGGATAATTTGATTTTGAATTATTTTTGTTATTAAATTTAATAAAATGTTTTTAAAAATTTATTAAAATGTTTTTTACCTTTTAGGTAACTAAATATGATAAAAATATTAGAAATATAGTAAGAGCAACAATTTCGTTTTCCCTTAGAAACTATTCCTACCTGCCAAATATTTGATGTTCGTCCCGTCGTTCGGAAATTAATTAAATTTAAAAATTCAGAAATCAAATTTAATTCAAAAGTGAAGTTTTTTTTTTTTCTTTGGTTTTGAATTTTGTTTTTTTTTTATTGATTACGATTTCTTTTTGTTCCTGTTAAGTTTTGACCACATTTTTTACTGAAGTTGAAACATTCTGTAATTATCGTTCAGCTTTTTTATTTCTTGATTCTGAGGCGGTACGAAGTTTGCCGGATCAAGTAGTGTTAAATAAAACTGGTTAACTGGGTTAAGTTTACTCTTCGTGACTTGCATACTATCTTCTTCTAAGAGTACCTCTCCGACTTGCGAAGATTGGCAGCCAATCCAGCACAACTTTCCTCCTGCTTCGCGAGGTGCAGCAGTTCTTAAGCACTCGCCATCCCGGCCCACTCCATCACGTTCTGATTCCCACGAGGGCGAGAAGCGACTAACGGAGAGCCGTTTCGCTACGATGAATGTGAGAGAAATGATGGATAAGCGTGGAGGAAACAAGGAAGGTGTGCCGGGATCGTAGCGGTTGGAGATTTGTGGTCTCTGCCTAACCCTACGGGAGACAGGCATGAAGATATGTACGTATGTATGTAAAAACTTTTACGACTTAACGGTTGTCTTCTGTCTCTACTATACCTGATGATGCAAAACACCATGTTGTGTACATTGTGGAAGAGTGGTGGTGTGTTTGGTGTTGTTGATGGTGGTTGGAGAGGTGGAGAGTTACTGACGGCCATTTTTTCGGTAAGATTTAGTTTAAATTCGTCCAGTAGAAAACACATATTATTATTTTTCTGTTTTAGTTTGCTTGTCGCGGATCTTAGCTAAGTAAAAGTTCTGAATGTCCACAATAATCGAGCATAAATTAATTAATTTACATAATATCAGTGTGCAGCATTATATTCTGTTTTTATGTATGTAAGTGTATTGAGATTGTACTGTGGATGATTGAATAAAGCTTATTCCATTGTATGTACAAAACTGATATACAAATTGACATTTTACAGCGCCCTTATCTGTCCAAACAAAGTTTTATCACGTTGGACTTTAGCTCCCATTGGCCTAGCTATCTCCGCACGTGTGTGTGTGTGTATGTTCATACGTTTCCCACGGCTAGCGTCCTGTCGCTTCGAAAATGTCGGGTTCAAGTATCTATTTGTTGTACAATAAACGCACATGGGCTGGTCACCAGTGTGTCCTACCTGTACTCTCCCACGGCGCAGAAACATGGACGCTGACAGTCCGTCTGCTTTACAAGCTCAGTGTCGCTCAGAGAGTTAGAGCTATGCTTGGAGTTTCTCTGGTAGATATCATTCGGAATGATTAAATCCACCAGAGAACAAAAGTCACCGACATAGCCTTTCGAATTAGCAAACTAAAGTGGCTGATCACGTTTGTCGGAGATCCGACGACGATGACGAGTGCTATAGTGGAGGCCGCGTCTCGGTAAACGTAGTGTGGGAACTATTGGTGCGACGATCTGCGCATGGCGGCTGTTCTGCCAGCCGGACTGGACAACTGGATGCGTGAAGCCGTAGACCGGGCTAGGTGGCGCTTCTTGGGGGAGGCCTATGTCCAGCAGTAAACTGCCGCAGGTTGTTGATTGGTTGATTGAAACGCACATTATATTGGAGTGAAGACTGTGACATAAAAGACATATGGGAAGCCTCCCCGCTCCAACAATGACGAAACTTTTTTTATGGGATAGGAAGGCAAACGAGCAGGCGTGTCACCTGATGGAAAGCAATCAACGCCACCCATAGACAGCCGCAGTGCAATAGGTAGTGCAGAAGCGTTTATGAAATGTGTAAGCGCGTTTCTTAAAGGTTTTTTAAAACGCCACTGAAGGTAGCTTCTTACACGCGGTAGTGAAATTAACTACCTCCAGCGGTATGGATTCAGTTTTGCATAGGATAGTAGATTAAAAAATAAAATAAATAGAAATGAGGACCCATGTGGAGTTTCTTTCGCCGTTTCTTCTCCTTTCAGAGGAACTTCATTGCAAAATGGTGGTAAAAAGCTTTATTGGTAACATTTATTATTTTTATGTCGAAATGAAGAATTTTAGACTTTTGCATTCAAGTTAAAAAATCACGATACACGCATTTATTTCATATATACATATATATACGACTTAATCAAATTAAATTGTACAATATGCTACCAGACCTTTGCTAAGGTTTAGCAAAGTTTGCCTGTCCATCTTTATAATAGAATTCCGCAAAGTAACTGACTCCACTATGACGAATCTTAATATAACTAATTCGTCAAAAAATGACGGATACGTGTTTCGCCACCCGTGGCGCCATTCCCACGAGGGCGAGAAGCGACGTACGAAGAGCCGTTTCGCTACGATGAATGTGAGAGGAAGGATTCAGGAAAAGACACATTCCTTGCTTTCTCCACACTCATCCAGAGTGTGGAGAAAGCAAGGAATGTGTGAGGGACCGTTGCGGATGGAGATCTGTGGTCTCTGCCTAACCCTACAGGGAGACGTGACGATATGTATGTACGTATGTGACTGACTCCATCAATAAGGCTGACACTATATGTCGTCACACGGGGCGAGATTCAGGTGTGAACATGAATCACAGTACCTACTGTTACGCGAACCGACCTAATATTACATTTGACCGAACCGACCGAGCGTAAATCAATCATACAAAACAATATCCAGTTAACAATGGTAACCGACTGGACCTGTAGGAAAGAAATGCAAGGATACAATCTTGAATGTTTAGTCTTTTTGTTCCATTGTGATCTTGTCAATCTCGAGAGGAGCAATGAATCAACCAGATGTTATCAATGAGAATGAGAAACTCTACACTCTCTGGCCAAATTATTAGATGCACTGTCATTAATGGAGTCAGGCGTTACTTTGCGGAAGTCCATCACTATGTAGACAGTCAAAAGTTTTACTAAGCTAAGATCCGCGATAAACAAAACAATAACAGAAAATTAATAATGTGTGTTCTCCTGCTGGATGGAGTCGGCCAATCGGCAAATCGGCCATCAACTATCAACCCACCAACCACTATACACAACACTAAACACACATTACCACTTTTCGCACACACATAGTAGACTCTACGGAAGACAACGGAAAAAATACTTTTCGGTTGTCTTCCGTAGAGTCTACTGTACCTGAAGATGCCTCGTGTTGGGGCGAAACACGTGTCGTTTACAAGATGGAAAAATGGTAGTGTATGTTTGGTGTTGTGTGTAGTGGTTGGTGGGTGGAGAATTGATGGCCGATCTTCGGTAAGTTTTTGGTTTAAGTTCCAAATAAATCCACTTCATACAGTACAAAAAACCCACATTATTAATTTTCTGTTATTGTTTTGTTTGTAGCGGATCTTAGCTAAGTAAAACTTTTCACTGTCCACATAATGATTTATTCTACTAAATAAAATCACCATTACAAACATCAAGGAAAACTAGGAAGGAATCCAAAGGACCCGTTCTCTGCGAAATCGTGATTCATACAAATGGATGACGCTCGCGAATTCCTAACGTGGATTATAATGACATGATACAAGCATTCTGTATAATAATATTATTTATAAAAGCCTAGTTTCCTACAACACAGGAAATCCTAGTGTGGGATCTAGTGTCCTGGAACATATGTAGACATTTTGTAAATAAAGATATATTATTAAAGATATATTATTATTATTTATAATTCATACTAGAAACGAGTAACAGGACAATTTTAAACAGGAAATGCTCTGTGATAACTTTATTAATTTATTTATTTATTAGGTACGAAAACAAGTTACAGTCTCAAAGAATACTATATAATATAAACTTAACAACGCCCGGACTATAACTCTTTAAATAAATTCGCGCACAGCATGGCTACATTTTGACTATAGGGTTACTTATGTAATAATCAAATATTATAAAATAAAATAAAAAAATAAAAAATATAAAAAAAGATGGATAACAATATATTTGTGATCCATCGGCTGCCAAAGATATCACGGTGCGATCGCTTTAATTGGCGTATTTTGATATTGAAAATATCAAACGTTTCTTTTGTACCGTGGTCAATAAATATATTACTGTATATGCGACAAATGCGTACTATGGGATTATAATGGGATATATGATTTGGATGCCATCTAGTACTAAACATTTTATCGGGATTTTGCGTTCTGATGCAAGTGTTAAAATTTTAAAGAGAGCAGTTTTGAAGAGTCATTATGCGAGTGTATTATTTATTAATCATTACGCGATTTTAGTGACTGCATATTACATTTTCGCAATCTGTCTTCGTATGATTTAAGTGTACGATTTTCATTTACAATATATATATATATATATATATATATATATATATATATATATATATATATATATATATATATATATATATTGCTTTTATTTATAATATTTATTATTTTTATTTATAATATATATTTTCATTTATAATATATATTAAGAGTAAATAAATAATGACCGTATGGTCCACGACAGGCCGGCCCAATTAGATCTTATATGCTCCATCCAGTTCCATTTCATAACTGTTATTAATAAAATAAATAAATAAAGAGTTGATAATGTTTCGTATACATTATCATGATCATCAACAGTCTCCGGCAATCCACTAGTGAACAGAGGCCTCCCCCAAGAAGCGCTACCTAGTCCGATCTACGGCACGCATCCTGTCTATGCCAGCCGCGCTGCGCATATGGTCGCACCATCTAACTCTGGCGGCCCACACTACGTTTGCCGAGACGCGATTCTGTTCGAGTTCGAGTCTGCTGACGTGACCAGCCCATTTTTGACGAATGAATATCGGTCGCATAACTCACCCCTGGGGTCGCTCATTCGCGCTCATCCTGTCAGCGCGGCGTTTCTTGCACGTGTTGCAACTGAGCGTGGGTGCGTCCCCCACCCACAAACCACTCTTCCAAAACACCAGACGGCCCTCAGAATCCATGAGGGAGAGACATTGCACCCACCACTATACACACACCGATCGACGGATGAAGACGCAATATTCAGCATATAAGTTTACAAATCGTAATCCTTTGTATATACTATTCATTCCTACAGACATATATTAAAGCGACAATTTCAATTCGAACACATAATAAGTTTCACGCACTAAAGCAGCTTTTCCATTGATAAATGTAACATTCAAAACCCACGTTCTATACATCGACGCAAAAAGCGTAAATGACACAAACGCTCAAAAAACATTTCATTGTATAAATACGGTGCAGAAAACAACACTGCCTCGAATGGTCCGATTCTTGCAACTCTGCGACGTTTTTGAGTGATGAGATACAATTTTTTTTTTGTTTTGAGAAGTATTTTTGGTTCTGGTTGTAAGTTTTCGTATTGCGGTTTTACTGCTAATTTTCGCTCTTTTTCGTCGATATGTATTTATTTACATTTGAGTCAATCCGTTGAACATATCAATCACTTTATCACAGAACCGATTGAATCATTTGACGCCATGTTCGAATCGAATACACCGTGAGTACGTGAAAAGGAAAATTTCGTAAATTTACATAACCCAACTCCCAGGGGAGTCATCCGAAGGCGATTAAAAAAAAGTTAATCGCCGAAGCCGAAAATAAACACGCGTATCCTTTTCGGTGTTATTACAACCGGTCGCGTCGGCTCTGCCTCGAGCTTAGAAACGAACTCTCCCCTCGACGGCTCTCAAATGACTGCCTTTAAAGTCACATGTTGCTTGCTAGTCCACAGGAGGAACGGTCTGTTATATTTTTGCCCAATGTCTCTCTCTCCCTTTCGAATGCTTTCCCTGCACGAATTATTCCTTCATATTAATTAATTAGTGCTGCTATATTTTATCAATAAAGTAACAAAAAGTTTTACGTCCTGTAAAACTTTTAAGAGTTAAGACTGCTAGTAATTTAGATGGGCGATGTTGAGTTTTCATTTCTTTGGTGGCATTATAGTTTTAACTATTATGCCAGTGTCAAGTAAATTAATATAATATCAAGTATCTTGAAATGTACTAGTCAGGTTGTCACGTTGCGTCTTGATAAAATGGCGGCTATTCTACCAAAACTTACTATGGACTTTTTCAGTCAACTTAAAAAGTCACGATACACGCATTTATTTCATTTCACTCCACTTATACGCCATGGTTGAATATATTATATAGTTCGCCACCACAATAAAACAATATAACTGATAATAATATAAGATTATTAAAATGAAATAAAAATGTAAGTTGGCGGGAAAAGTCTTGAGTTAAAGGTTATCATGTTTCTTTTTTCTTTCCTTTGATGGCAATTATTTATAACTATTATGCCAGTGTCAAGTAAAATACAATAATATCAAATCATTTGAAATGAAACTAGTCAGCTTGTCACGTTACGTCTTGATAAAATGGCGGCGATTCTACCAAAACCTCCTATGGACTTTTTCAGTCAATTTAAAAAGTGACGAGACAAGCATTTATTACATATCAGTTCACTTATAAGTCTTAATCGAACTATATTGTATAATACGCCACCACAATTAAATAATGCAACTGATAATAATATAAGATTATGAAAATGAAATTAAAACGTAACGTCACTGATGTAAGTTTGCGGGAATAGTCTTGAATAAGGTTATTATGATATTTCAATTCTTATGGTGTTTTATTCAATATTTTATAGTTCGACTAAAATTAGGTTCTTCCCACGTCCCTCTGGATTAAGCTACCCCCAACGCTGTTTCGAAACCAATACGACATCGGAACCTTCAAAAAACAGGCCTTAGAAAACTCTTAAAGGCCGGTAACGCTTCAGCAATATCTATGGCACTGCGGATGTCTATGGGGGGCGTTGGTTGCACTCTATCAGGTGACACGCCTACTCGTTTGCCTTCCTATTTTATAAATAATTATTTATATAACTGCTTTGAACATTACATTTAAAATCTACTATCTATATAGTCTTAGAAAAGTAAACGTTCCAACATAAAATCTAAGAATTTATGAGCACTTTGAAAGCAACTCGGTGTGTATGTATATATGTATGTATGTATGTATGTGTATATATATATATATATATATATATATATATATATATATATATATACATAATGTATGTATGCATGGTGGTGTGTATTTGAGGTCGTTGGTATATGTGACAGTGGTTGACAAGTGGAGAGTTGCTGACGGCCGTTCTTCGGTAACATTTAGATTAAGCTCCCTGTAAATCGACTTCCTCCAATAAAAAAATACATACTATTATTATTCTGCTTTTGTTCGCTCATCGCGGATCTCAGCCAGATAAAAATTCTGAGCGTGCACATCTTCGGATGCCGTCCTGGTAATGTTACAGTAGTCTCGTCACATAAATCAAGACGACACCACGACTCTCTCAAACCGAAGCGAGTTGGGAAGAACACAGCGAGCGTCACCGGCGTGGGTGGTGCTAGACAAATAAAGCCGTCTATAAATACACGAGGATGCTATATGTGACGTCGACACGATGACCTTTTTACTGGCACGCTTTACACTTGCTCCTGATTAAACGAACGACGAGCTAAGCAGAGCACTTGTCTTAAGTTAAGTTCTTTACCATATTTTTCTTAACACATTGAAGACGGGGGACGGGAATTCCCGTGTTTTATTTTTCAACTGTTGGATAACGGAAATTCACGGTTTTTGAAATCTAACGAAATATTGTGTAAAGACAACGTAAAGACATGAAAAAAATAATAGTTGTAGTGATAATAATAAAAAATGTGCGGGAACTTTGTTAATAAGTATTTACTTGGAAAAACTATACATAATGTACGCCTGCTCGTATGCCTTCGTATCCCATAAAACAAAGAGCATCATGCGAATCAGGCAGAATATGTCCAATAGAAAGTACTAGTGGTAGAGCCACGCTGCAGACGAATGCTTTGCCAAGAATGGCATATTATTTCTCATTCACGCTAATGTGGCATGTCGCGGGCGTGACATCTGATTAAACGCAATCAACGCGGCCCATAGACAACTGCAGCGCCATAGGCAGTGCGGAAGCGTTGCCTTTAAAGAGTGACATTATGGGAGTGGGAGGGTGTTGGGCCTCCGGAACTCAGGCCACTCAACGTACGAAGCACGGTAGCTAAGCTACCGCTCAGACGCAGTTTTTCTGCGGGAGTGTGGTACTTCCCCGGGCGAGCCGGCCCATTCATGCTACAGACAAATAATATGCCATTCTTGACGAAGTATTCGTCTGCAGCATGGCGCTATCACTAAGTCAAAAATCAAGTCGTGCGGTCAAAAGGGCATAAGGGTGACAATACCATCTGATCGATCGCCCTAGAAGTCGATGGAGCTATGCAGTGATCGCGACCTGAGCGAGCTTCCAGCAGGCAATTGACGGGAGGCAGCCTAATATTGTGACAAGTAGCAGGTTCCCGTATAGCCAAGACACAGTTTGGGTAGTTGTGCCGGCGGAAGAAATAAGTTAGAAAATCTTCCTTCATGAAACTCGTAAATCAATCAAAGGCGAATAAAATCCTAAAGAGGAATTTATAACGAATAGATAGATATAGGTAGATAGATAGATAGACAGACAGTCAAACAGATAGATATATAGATAGGTAGGCATATAGATAGATAAATAGATAAATATATAGATAGATAAATGGATATATAGATGCTATCTATCAATATATTTATCTATCTGTCTCAGTCTGTTTGACTGATAGATAGTGAGATAGACAGACAGTCAGACAGACAGATAGATATATAGATAATAGCTATCTATCTGTCTGTTTGACTCATAGAAATATTCTTTATTGTATACCAAACACCAGGTTATACAATTATTGATTGTATTATTTATACACAATTGGCGGTCTTAGTACGAATATACAGTTAGTTTTCTAACCGCCTAGGTATCGCCAACTTAATTGAGTAATAGTGTATATAACGATCCCTCCGTTTGAATAGTCTAATGCCTCTTGCGGGGCACGAAGAGCTTTAGCTAAATGGCACTAAAGCGATCGTCCAACCAAGGGTGCCTACATCGTGACCTAAACTAAACTAGCTTCGATAAAACTACATTAAAATCACGAATCACCTACAATTACGTGGTAAACGCAGAAGAAGATGGAGGAGTTGCAAATATGGTGCGTTCTAGCCGAAACTTCACTCCACGAACCACCGCTCTACGGAACCAGCACATCATTGAAAAAAAACCCAGCCTACAAGCCGGCAACGTCTCTGTCCATGAAAACAACAAACAACAAACGACGGACAACAAGGAACGGACGCTTCTGTAATGCCTATGGAACTGCGGAATTCTATGAGCGGCGTTAGTTGCACTCCATCGGGTGACACCTGCCTGCTCGTTTGCCTTCTTATCTGTAGGAACGGACGTTAACCCACCACGCTTGTCCAATGCGGATTGGCGGGGTTACCAGACTCGGAATAAATATTTGTAATCCACACATATAATTATTCCGATACCGGATCGAACCCGCGACCATTATTTTCAGCTACGTTTCGTGATAGCTTTAAATACACCGCAACCAAATGTTGGAACAACTTGCCACCACCTCTTCGTGACTTGCATACAATAAATATATTTTAAAAAAAAATACAAAAATCTAATTTTAAGTATGCAGTCAGGAACTTGTTCTTTTGGATGCGGTGAATTGATTACATGACTCAGTTGTTTTTAATTCTATTGTACTGTATGTGTATTTATGTGTATGTGGATGTGTATATGAGTGTGAGTAGTTATATTAATGGATGTATTTGTATGTACGAGTGTGTCAGTATGAATGCCGTCACTGTGTGTGTGGATCTGACCACGTTGGTTCTTGCTGAAAACCAGCGCCGGGTGCTTCAATGGAGCGCCATATGGCATAGGCTGAGCAAGAACCATTGTATTTATTTGTACATTATAATGTTTTTAAGGATTTCATTTTAGTTATTGTAAAAAAATTTCAATTAGTCGACAAACTGATTATTTGATATGTGGACAGTTACAACTTTTACTTAGCTAAGATCCGCGACAAGCAAACAACAATAGAAAATTAATAATGTTTGTTTTCCTGCTGGATGTGTTACACTCTACGAAAGACAACACTTAACGGTTGTCTTCCATAGAGTGTACTATACCTGAAGATGCCACGTGTTGAGGCGAAACACGTGTCGTTTGCAAGGTGGAAAAGTGGTTGTGTGTGTTTGGGTGTCATAGTGGTTGGTGGGTGGAGAGTTGCTGACGGCCATTTTTCGGTAAGATTTAATTTAAGTTCCATGTAAATCCACTTAATCCAGCAGAAAAAAACACATTATTAATCTTCTGTTATTGTTTTGCTTGTCGCGGATCTTAGCTAAGTAAAACTTTTGACTGTCCACATAGTAATGGATTTCCGCAAAGTAACGCCTGACTCCATTAACAATTCTTTTTAATTATAATTTCGTTTTTTAAAAAGGCCCCACGGCTAAATCCTTATAACAGTACGACGGGAACTAAATAATGTTCCGAAGTAATGAAACGACCGAGACATTCACCGAAGCTTTCACCCAGTGAAGTCCCGTTAAAGGTTGACGCATAAGCTTCCTTGCAAATCTACCCCAGACAGAGACAGAGAGAGAGCGGCTTACATTCCTTTTCATTCTTTCAATGTAAACGAAAAGGCGTATTTGTGTGTTTCATTTCCTACTATTAGTTCACACTCCCCATATATATACATACATATATTAATATATCTCGTTCAACAATTTAGTTTTCCCATAGAAACTATTCCTACCTGTCAAATATTTGGTGTTTGTCCCATCGTTCGGAAATCAATTAAATTTAAAATTCGTTCAGAAATCAAATTTAATTCAAAAGTGAAGTTTTTTTTTTCATTTCTTTGGTTTTGAATTTTGTTTTTTTTATTGATTACGATTTCTTTTTGTTCCTGTTAAGTTTTGACCACATTTTTTACTTATTAAATAAAAAAATTGGATGGAATTTAAAAAATTATCATACAATGAAACTGAAGAACTTTTACGGATTTTGAAATGAGGTTTATAGTTACACATACACACACACACACACACACGAAAACTCATACACATTCACGCACACAACATTCACGCAAAAACACACCAGCATTGTTACACAGCACAGCTAAGTCATTGTTTTAATTAATAATTTACATGTATCATTAGTTAATAATATACAATATCTAAGTTTATAATCTAGTTAAGTTACATTTAATTTATATGGTCACCAAAATTTGTATATTCTATGGTACACAATGAATATACAGGGAACGGCAAGTTCTGCTGTAAGGCTAAGGCCTAGCACGGCGACTAATACAAGACCAAACTTACTACTTTGTAAGATGAATAAATAAATAGCAGACTCTTTCCGCAAGTCTTTATAAGTGGGATCCGGCATGGAAGGACCAATCCATTAACTTGTTACGTTCTCATCGAGAGGAACAAAAGAGCAAATATAGCTAGATGGGCAGCAACCTGGGTAATTATATGATCTGTATAAAACACCTTGTGATCAAATGTGCCAGCCAAGCGTCCCTACGCTTGGAAGGCAAATTTTCGCCCACGTTTATCAATTTCAAGATAGCTACAAAATAAATTCAATATTATTCCCAATATAATACAATAATAATATAATTCCAATATTTTCCAAAAGAAAAATTTCATCCCTACCATCTGGACGAGTGGCGATCTACTACGGTGCGCTTTTCTCCTAACTTCTTTCCACGCACCACCAGTTTGTAGAACCAGGTAACCACGGCGGTCTTTCCAAACCGTTATGACATTGGAACCTTCTTAAACAAGCCTATATATACCTAAAAGGCCGACAACGCTTCCGCGACTCCTGCGGTGTCGCGGTTGTCCATGGGCGGCGTTGATTGCTTTCCATCAGGCGACACGCTTGCTCGTTTGCCCTCCTATCCCATAAAAAAAATGCAACGATATAGGCGATACAGTCTGTCGATCTAAGCGTTACAATCAGTGGACGAACTGAAGACAGGATTTACGGCGACATTTATTAATTTCAGGATAGCTAGAAATAAATACAATCTAATTCCAAATAAGCCACGATACAAGCGATGCAATCTGTCGCTGGAAGAGCCGAAGACACACTGTCTACTGATACCCCGCCAATTGTCTTATGAGGTTCGGTTATTTTTATATTTTACCCACGCATTCCACCGGATTCGGTATTATTATCCCCTAAACTGCATTCCCCGGCGCGGAGCTGGGATCATTTTGTCACAGATGTTCAAGAACATTTCTCGATACCTTTTAATCTTTTCATCTCACTTTCAACGTTTCAAACTCCATCCGTAACAAAGGTTGACTAAAATCCGCGTACAACAATAAGGAAAAAATACTATTTTGTTACTACTAATACAGAAATATTTATCTAGTTACCCAAAAGAAACCAGTCATAAACAATCTACTTTACCTAAAGTTTGGCCCCTCAACATGAATTAGCAGTGGAAGTAATTGTAGACTATTGGAGGCCCCCAGAACCAAAAACCTGGGGCGCGATGTTCCTTTCAACAACCCCCCCCCCCCCCCGTTAGTTCACCATTTCTTCGTCGTGTCGACGGCATCAGATATCGTTGGCCCAAAACCAGCGACACCGCATCATCTGTTGCCTTCATGAGGTCATCTGCTGAGCAGGTGACAAGGCACATAGAGCAAGATGTCAACTGTGTCATTGTTTGTGTGGCTCCTTCACAGTCCTTGTGTGACTTGTGGGAGAAACCTTTCAAGAAAACTTTACCGTGCTTTCCCTACAGCGACCGGTCATTCCAAATTGGCGGTGGCAAATCGCTTTCAGCTGGCAGAGATTCTGAGGCAGTAATAAAATAAGGAGTAGTTAGTGCGGTGGACTCTTACGACTCTTAAGGCGTATCAGTGAAAGCTGATGATGGTCATCCGTCACTGTGTTGCCATTTACAAGTATTGCGGAGTGCAGACGTACAGTTTTATGTGGACAGTCAAAAGTTTTACTTAGCTAAGATACGCGAAAAGCAAAACAACAGAAAATTAATAATGTGTGTTTTTCTGGTGAATGAGGTGGATTTATTTGGAACTTAAACCAAAAACTTACAGAAAATCGGCCATCAATTCTCCACCCACCTACCACTATACACAACACCAAACACACACTACCACTTTCCCATCTTGTAAACGACACGTGTTTCGCCCCAACACGAGGCATCTTCAGGTATAGTAGACTCTACGGAAGACAACCGAAACAACAACTTTTCGGTTGTCTTCCGTAGAGTCGCGGATCTTAGCTAAGTAAAACTTTTGACTGTCCACATAGTGATGGATTTCCGCAAGGCAACGCCAGACTCCATTAATAATCGTACAGTTCGGATTCGGTTCGGCCGAATCGTTAGTTAAACGCGTGGGATTGTAAAGCGGAATTGCGAGCGGTGAATTCACGCTTTTTCTGGGTCGTAGAACTCGGCTGACCCGTCTCGCGTCACTCGAGAGCGATTGCTCTCTTTCTAGCAGTATTTCATTAGTTCGATGCGCTTTACAGAACTTAGAATGCATTACTGGTAGTTTGAAAAAAATATATCATAGAAATCGGTATTATTTATTACTGAATATATTTCCTTGTTTATTATTTTATTCATCATTTTAATTATTTATATATTTAGTGTAAAGAAAATATTGTCTTCCCCTTAATTGAGGCTATAAGAATAGTGTTAATGGACGCATTCTTAGTTAGTCCACTTAACAAATTAAGTTAAAAACAAATTGTACCCATTAGCCGAAGAAAATCTACAATAGTAATTATTAAAATAATATTAATATAGTTATGTAGTATTATGTTATAATCATTTGTTAATAAAGTTAACAAATGATTATAACACAATTTGGCCAAATTATATTATATATTCGTAAATCCAACAGCCCTCATAACTAGGATTGCACAGATTATATTATATATTAGTGTTTGTGTGTAAGTACATTTGCGCGTCTCTCTTTCTCTCTCTCTCTCTCTCTGTGTGTGTGTGTGTTATGTTTCCTAGAAATTTAATATGTGTGAACGTGAAAAGGTAGCTGGTTCCATAGGATTATGGTGTGTGGAAGTTGTTACTCTGTTCATTTACTGTAATCATACGAAATGACGCCAAAAACGTCCGAATACTTTAGCCGAATATTCGGCTATTCGGGAAGTGATTTGACCGAATATTCGGCTAATCAGGAAGTGATTTGGCCGAATATTCGGTATTCGGCTATATGAAAAATTACCACCCTTTGCAACCCTACTAATACCTTTCTTAAATTAGTTTAAACTCACAACTCCACGATCAATTATTAATTATATACATTTTAACTGTCACGTCGTAATCAATGGCGGTTTGTTCACGGCGTATAAGTAGGGCGCCATGCCCGTAACTCTGTGGCCTGACTCACGGCCCATTCGAACGCCTTGTATGCATGCAGGTGTTAACAATACATCCATCGCCATAAAGGACTCGCGCTTCCATCACGTAGCAGATAAGAACCTTCCTGGTGCGCCGCGTCGACAAATAGTGTAGCTTGTCAACTCAAGGTCTTGTATTACTTTTCTTTTCTTTGATGGCAATTAGTTGAAACTATTATGCCAGTGTCAAATCAAATCCCTTCAAATATAACTAGTCAACTTATCACGTTACGTCTTAATAAAATGGTGGCTATTCTATCAAAACCTTCTATGGACTTTTTCAGTCAACTTAAAAAGTTACGATACACGCATTTATTTCATATCACTTCACTTATACACCTTAATCGAACTATATTGTATAATACGCCACCACAATTAAACAATATAACTGATAATAATATAAGATTATGAAAATGAAATAAAAACACAACGTCACTGATGTATGTTGGTGGGATAAGTCCAAACAGCTTTTATTACTTTGTAAGAGCAAATTTTTCTTTTTTTTTACTTAAATGACTATTAGCCACAACTTATATGCCAGTGCCATGTAAAATGATAACAAATATCTTGAAATATACACAAATTCAGCCTGCCTCG
This sequence comes from Baronia brevicornis, assembly GCA_031353405.1. Lineage (NCBI taxonomy): Eukaryota > Metazoa > Arthropoda > Insecta > Lepidoptera > Papilionidae > Baronia > Baronia brevicornis. The sequence continues at coordinate 33,874 of JASFAT010000736.1, forward strand.
ACGCGTCTTGATTATAATGATGGCCTTGAATCATTCATTCATTTATTTCATTTCCGTCCATTTGCAAGCCTTAATCGATCTATAATATATTATACAATAAGCCACCAGAATTAAACAATATAATTGATAATAACATAAGATTATAAAAATGAAGTAAAAACATGTCACTGACGTAAGTTGGCGGCAAAAGTCCGTGCAAATTTATAAAAAGTAAAAACCTGTTTATTATTTTTTGTGAGCAGGAATTGTTATACCAGTGACAAAAAGAAGGACAAGTATCTTTTGAAGACGAAAGGCGACTTTAAAAAAAAATGATTATTTTAAATAGATGCAAATCTATCTTACAAAAGATAATTCGTCAATGAGAGATAAGAATTAGGAGTTGAGTGATTTGATCACACCCAACTCCTTATTGGCCAATTCTCACCGAACGAACACAGTAGTCGAACTCCTATTACCTAGATAGGCCAGCGTGTTCGTAATACAAGCAAAAATCTGCCAAAAATTTTGATTTTTAACAATTTTTGTTAAAAAAACATTGACATAAATGCCTGCTTCATTTTTTTTTATGGGTTAGGAAGGCAAACGAGCAGGCGTGTCACCTGATGGAAAGCAATCAACGCCGCCCATAGACATCCGCAGTGTAATAGGCAGTGTAGAAGCATTGGCCTTTAAGGAAAGTATCATTATGGGTCAACCTGGTTGGGCCTCCGGAGCTCAACCGCTCACCGGAGAAACCGCGATAGCTAAGCTACCACTCAGACGCCAGTTCTTCGCGGGAGTGTGGTACTTCCCCGGGCAAGCCGGCCCATTCATGCTACATACGAATAATATGCCATTCTTGACAAAGTATTCGTATGCAGCGTGGCTCTACCACCAAAAAAAAGCCAATCATATAAATTACCATTAATTTATCGGATTACGGACGAATATATCGAGATTTGTCTGGTAAATCATTATTAAAGTAAGACACAAGTTATATTTATACAAAACACAAAATTAGGCGACAATCAACCATGTAGTACATCAGATAAAGAAGTGTGTTAACGACACATAAGAACAATTAAAAACGGTATCTTAATGTAAACACTTCGTACTACATAACAGTACATAATTAATATAAATATTGAATGGGTAATATTAAAAAAATATTTTAAAAAAGAAAAAGTGTTACGATCGAGATTAAAATTTCCAACAGAACTGGAAACAATGGCGCTGTCATGAGATTTTCGCGCGCGCGGGAGTTCGCGGCCATTTTGTTGCCGTTACAATGGCGAGAAATTTTCGCATTATTGTACCTACTTCGTAATATATCCGCTGTTATGTTGTATTGTACAAAGAAATAATTCTTGCAGACACAGGTTGAATGCCCGCGACGCCTTTTGTGGCATCCGTTCTACGAATGTAACAAACAAATGTTAATTTGAGAAAGTGAACTCAAGCTGAACTCGGAATACAGGTTCCGATTCCGATTTCAAAATTAAAAACTATTTTTTTGTGTGTGGAATGCAGATGTAACTGACGATTAGAAGGCCTGCAATATGCAGACTCGGACGAGGTTGACAACAATAGCATAAATGGATAGACTCGACCACAGAAGTATCACACCCTAACAGAGTATCAGACACATAAGTGCTAGCAGTTTACTGTTACCGTGTTACCTATGATGAGTACAAGGAGGAAAGAACGCAAACTTGCTTCCATTTCCTTTACATTTTCTCCTTCCTTTTTTTCCTTCAACCCCACCCACTATTCACATCCTTATCCTGGGGTAAATAACAGTATTGGTTCATGGACAAATTACTTATCAAAAAAAATTATCAGGAAAACAAAGCTTCTATTCAATAGCTTTGTTTACCCTATGATGCATCATGACAACAGGTGATGGGCTTTGCCATTCAGAGGGACCTAAACTGAAGTTGAAAAACTTAGTGAAAACTTGGACTTTACCGGTCAACTTACATCAGTGACATTTTATTTTTATTTCATTTTTATAATCTTAAATTATTATGTTATATTGTTTAATAGTGGTGGTGTTATATTACACTATATTTCGATTGACGTGTATATGTCAAGTGATATGGAATAAATGTATGTATCTTGACTTTTTAAGTGGACTGAAAAGGTACATAGAAGATTTTGGTAAAATAGCCACCATTTTATCAAGACGTAATGTAAAAAGCTGACTAGTTTGAAAAGCTTTGATATTATAGTATTTTACTTGACACTGGCATAATAGTTGTAACTAATTGCCATCAAAGAAAAAAGAAAAGAATAGTGAAAGCTTCATACATAGATAACTATAATTCATTACAGGAGACTTAAGGAGGCATTCTCTACCAGACAACTTTATTCAAAGACAAAGTTAACATGAAAATATCTTTAAAAATATTCTAATAAAGATTAAACATCAAAAACTAAAGATCATAATTGCTAAATCAGATAAGAATCTTAGTTTTATTTTAATATTAAAATTTATATTAATATATAAAACTACATTGCAAGAATCACATAATATTTGTCTATAGCTTGAATGGGCCGCCTCGCCTGGGAAAGTACCACACTCCCGCAGAAAACCGGTGTCTGAGTGGTAGTTACATACCGCGCTTTGTACGGAGCAGCCGAGTTCTGAAGGCCCAACACCCTCCTCCTCCCTCTACCCCCCTCCCATTCCCACTCCCATGACACTTTCCTTCAAGATCAGCAACGCTTCCGCACTGCCTATGGTGCTGTGGAAGTCTATGGGCAGCATTGATTGCTTACCATCAGGTGACACACTTGCTTATAAAGGAATATTAAAGTAATAAGGTTTTTTACTTTGTTTTGTTCCTATAAAATTAAAATTTAAGACAGGTGTTGCTTTAAATTATCAATATTTGTTTTGAGTCTTATATAATTTTGTTCGGATTGTACTTAAAATTGTACAATTACCACTACATTAGAAACCATAACATACTCCCAAAGAGGAAAAGTATTGCCTCATGTTGAAGCTTGCTAAAAATTGTAATTAAAATCAAATTTTTGAATAGTGTTATCAGTGATATTATCATATCCCTCTACAATACGAACTGATTAGAGTTTTCAAGTATGCTTTACTACTAGTATTTTCCTCTCAACTTATGACCTTTAAAAGTTTCTAGTTTTGCATTTCACAAAAAATGCAAGATATACAACCACTTCAAGCTAGTTGTGAGTTAAGTAAGATAAAAAAGACAATGTGAGATAAAAAAGTACACATTTTTCAAAATTCATAAGACATTCATAAAAGCTATAAAAGATTCAAATTAATTAATATATTTATAAATAATTAATTATAATATAAATTTTCTGTCAATTCCGTTATATTTTGCATGTAATATTGAAAGAAAAATATATAAAATCTATTTATTGTAACATAAGTGCTCCAGTATGGTAAAAATTAAAACCTTGTCTATTCCATTTTTAAAAAATTAGTGACATAACCAGTGTTAGATATTTATATTTTTGTTTACATCTGTTTAGGAAACTTACATAACAAGCGGTTTATTTTTACGAGAGCTGCACATAAAATAAAACTAATACCAAATCATTTCAAAATATTGAAAATTCCTGTATTGAACTATTAGAAAACAGAAATTATCAGTACTTAATTATCAAATTATAAATTAATCGAAGTCAGGTAAGTATTTACACTAATATTAAAAAAGTATGTTGAGACTTAAAAAGTAGCTAGGTATGTAGAGAGTTATTCTTACCTCTTCGACGAGTTTTCCGTCATTTTAACTTTTTCACAATTAACCGATGAAAACACAAGCACAAGAGTCCATTATTTTCTAAATTGATCTAGATTAGATATTTTAGTCCATTCTCACTGTAACTAATGTTTTTAGTAGGTAAAAATATTAAAATTTTAAAGATACCATCAACAAAGTGCATCGCATGATACCAATATCCACCAACCCAATAACCATTCGCGTATCTGACTGTCAATCACGCACGACGTCAGCCACAAGTCTTATTGTCAAAAATACGCATTATGTTCCATTTTCAGTAAATTGAAAATGCCTCCAGTCATATATATAGTTATTTCTTTGTTTTGATTTTCACTATTATTCTCTTCATTTAATTTTTATAAATACATCATGTGGTTTAGTTTACTACGTTAAGACTTTTAAATCTATAATATAATAAAGTTTCATATTATTATAAAAATGTTTTAACAGTTTACTTTAGAATGATAAAAATTATATAAATAATACACAAATTTTTAAAAGACTTGAAACTGTTTAGCTATTAAAATTAAATATTCTTAAAGAACGAATTAAAAAAGTTTTACAAAAATATGCATACTAAATGTTAGTTTGTAGGAACGGAACGGAAGCTTACCCTTCATTTTCGTTGCTATGGTAGCCCCGTGTTGATAACAAACGCATGGCCAATGGCTATGTTCAAAATTCCCGTGTTTACTGTCAGCTTGTCATGTTTAGAATAGCCGCGAAGACTTTTATTTATTGATTAAACATTTCTTATTAGCTAACAAATGTAAGAGTACGCTGTGGTTACACCGGGAGCTTGTAACAATGTTCAAAAACACTTTCCAGTCGGGCTTTCTTTCTATTCTTTACAGTATAGGCAGTAAACCCTTACAAATTTGGGACAAAAAAGTTCGAAATGGGCACATAAAGCGAATTACGGACAACGATATTCAGAGCCTTGTGCTAGAGATAGTCGGGACCAATGTCAGCACAACTTACATTACTTGCCCCGCCGATCCAAAGAAGACTCTGGGTATCAAATTACCATACTTGGTTATGATTATAAAAAATCTAAAGAAATACTTCACATTTGAAGTGCAGGTGAGTTGAATGTAGAACTGCTTTATTTGGAAATTAAAACATACATTTCACAATAAATTAATATAGAAGATGAACTTTGAAAAGAACTTCTAGTACAATGCAACCAATTTTAATACAATTTTAAAAGAAAAGCCTTGATATACAAAGGAAAGATATTTATAAAAAGATTACCATTCTCTATATATTGGTGATTAGCAAGTCTACCAAGATCTGATTACGCCATAATTTCTCTTGTAACTTTTAAGTTAAATTCTTTTTTTTTTCTATAGGTTTTAGATGACAAAAATGTTAGACGAAGATTCCGCGCAAGTAATTATCAATCGACAACCCGTGTTAAACCTTTCATCTGTACAATGCCCATGCGCCTCGACGAGGGATGGAATCAGATTCAGTTCAACCTTGCCGACTTTACAAGAAGAGCATACGGCACTAATTATGTAGAAACCCTTAGAGTCCAAATTCATGCAAACTGTCGAATAAGAAGAGTTTATTTCTCTGATAGATTATATTCTGAAGATGAGTTACCGGCCGAGTTCAAATTGTTTCTTCCCATACAGAATAAAACGAAAACAGCAGTTGCAACATAATTACCAGTC
>JASFAT010000648.1:0-36555 GCA_031353405.1 Baronia brevicornis
ATTGTTGGGTATTTGGACTTTTAAATAAAAGTTTTAAGTTGTAAGCAAAAGTTCTAATGGCACAATTATGATAGATTATGTTCTCCACACAGTTCATTTATTTAGTTTTATTTAAATAAGTAGCATATTCAATTTATTGATTTACTTTTTACTATTTTTTTAGCTTCATAACATTCATAAATGTATCACTTTTCGTTGCAGAAAGATCCGGAACAAATGCGAATGTTCTTTGGTTTATCAGTAGTCAAGTTGGTACTTCAAGTTGTTTACTTTTCTTACCAGCCTGATTTTAAATACAATTATTCTACCGAAGGTTACTGGTTTTTGCAAATTTTAGATATTTGTAAGTATTTTATACCATCATATACAATTCTTAGTTAATAATATTCTATATCTTAATTATAAATTTTTTTTAAATTAAATAACTACTTTTGTAAGTATTAAGTATTATAACGTTTAATATTAACTTTCATCCCTTTTTTTAAACACAAACTTGACCATCACTATCTACCATTATTATATATATTCAGCAGGTATGTTGAGAAGGAAAATAAATTATTGGATTGAAACTGGAATTTGAATATCACGAAAACTTCACATATAGGTCGTCACCTAAATAGCTCATTGATGATGTGTTCGTTTTAAGAGCTACAAGGGTAGCGGGTTCGAAATACTGCGTCGGTATTCATATTTGTATAACCTATAGCAACTTGTTCGTGTTTGGATGGTTGCCTATGGCATATGTGTATTATAACTGTACTCACAACAATTTCTCTGTATCGTATTAGCTACTACTGAACTAATATGTCCTTGCCAATTCAAACCGAACAACTTTATCTCGATGCGCAACTCGAACCCACGATCTCTGGCTCAGAAAGTGAGTACTTGCCTACTGTGCCATTGGGTTGTCAAGTCAGAAGTAACGTAAAAAATTATACAATGTTTTTTTATTTATTCCAGGTATAGCTGCTATATTCTTGCTGATAATGAACAGTTACATCAACAGTTTAAGAGCTGATAAGAGTAAGGACCAGCCACCGTCTTACATAGAATGCCTAATAAATGGACCTTCTCAAAGTGGAAGCAAGAGTGACCAAATTCAAAGGAACAATACGGTAGCTAACGTAGAGAATAAAAAACTAGATATGCCATCAGAACAGAATGTATAATCACTTAACATTTTTTCAATATATATCTATTTATGATTAAAAATATCAGGTGAATTTTTAAAAGTGAAATCACTGTAGATCGATTTATAATTCATAATTTGTAAAATATAAAATTAAAAATGACATACATAATTTTTGCCGATAAAATAGGTTATATATTTTGCACTTTATTATGACTTTACATCACTTATAGTCCAAATAAACGATAAAACATATTTAAATTTTATAATTCTTTGCTCCCTAATTTTTAGATCTCCAATGACTATTTTTTATTATAGTAATAGTATTCGATTAGTTTATTAGGATAAAATAAAAGTTAGCATTTCAGATTGCGATAGTTGTTAAACTGTAAAAAGTTGCCTTTCTAACAAATGTAACTAATATAATTTCTTTTGAAATTCTAAAATCTATAGGAAGCGAAAATTACGTTAATTAATAACAATTGTTATGTAGTTTTGTATCTGTTTAATATTATGTGACTTCAAGCATGATTTATTATCACGGGGTTCCAGAATTATCATGTTTACGCGATCGAAATCGAAAGTAAACATTTGTAACAGAATAAAAAAGAAGCTTTTCTATTGTACTAGAATTCGTATTATTGAAGATACATAAATTTCAAGCATCATTGAAATTAACTATAATTTGAATATCCAATATAATCAGACGAAACAAAATATATTATTGACACATTGATAACCCTCAATGGTATCTCCATTAATTTACAATAAATTAACATTAAATAGTATGCAGTTCATTAGTTAACTGATAACAGTGCCCTAACTCATTGGATAACAACTAAATATTGACTAGAATCGGATGCAGTAGAGCGTCTAGTCCAGAGGTGGGCAACCTTTTTACCATTAAAGGCCATTGTTAAATTCGGCTTTAACAAAGGTGGCCACATAAGCTATAATAAACTACAACGTATTTTAACACATTTTTAAAAAATAATACTACAGGGCTAATTTATAAGGATAATAAAAACTATATACGATTATAATGATATTTATTACAGATAATATACTCTTTCTTTCTTTCTTTGATGGCAATTAGTTATAACTATTATGCCAGTGTCAAGACACGTTACGTCTTAATAAAATGGTGGCTATTCTACCAAAACTTTCATTTCACTTCACTTATACGCCGTAATCGAACTAAATTGTATAATACGTCACCACAATTAAATAATATAACTGATGCTAATATAAGATTATAAAAATGAAATAAAAACACGTCACTGATATAAGTTGGCGGGAAAAGTCTAATATACTCTTATTTAAGAAATAAAACTGTTTTTTAAGAATGAATGTCACTGAAAATGAACCATAAGGCCATACAATATATTAATGTAACGTTTTCGACCCTTGGTCTAGCCTATTCTTCCATCATTTCAGTGAGGTAATAGTGTTGAGGAGCAAACTTTATCATTATCACTGTGATTGCTGTTATTCCAATTTTCGTGCTTCTCGAGTCCGTTTACCAAAGTCGGGGAGGCTCTAGTCAACAAAGTCATTCTACATACAACCGATATATTTATAAGTAACAGCAAGGGATTAAATTATTTGGTCGTCGCCATATAATGTTACCCTCAAATGGTTTACTATAGACGTCGTATGAGATAACTACAGGAGCAAAAATTAGTAGATAGGGAGCAACGTATATCTGAGTAATAAAGAACTACCTGCCAAGCGTAACGATTACGGCAACGCCACTCATTTTTTATTTATTTATTTCTATAGGAGTGGATTCCTAGTGAGAGTGGATATCCAGAAAGCATTTTTGAAGAAGATGCAAAATAAATAATATTACTATAATTCTTGTTAACTATTCCGACGATGTACTGAATTAATATGATTTTCTTTATTAGTATTGACTACAAATAATTTATGATGACTAGAATTCTTGTTAATCACTTCAACTATGGTTAAAGTGCTTTTGTTTGGTAAATATGTAACCTTGTCAGTTGAGTTATGGCTAGCTGCTGCTCCATTTAGGATGACGCTAGACGCTTCTTGTATAAACAAGTGACATAATCAAGAACAAAACTTACCACATTCATGTTTAAATCAGTGCGATCTCCGTCTTACAACAGTCGGATCCATTATATTTTTAAATGAAGACTTTAGTTATTCTGTAGTTCTTACGAAAAAGCATTGAAGTTCTGCTTTAGACTCAGAATAATATGCAAAATAATATCCGGGATTTTATCCACAGCCTTCGTGTTTCTTTGGTTCATGTTTTGCAAGTTAAATTTTTACTACGATCTGCCGAGATAGTGGCAAGTCGTACACGATCTTATTTGTATAAATTTTCACAGATTGCGATAACTTCGTTGCGAATTGAAAAATGTATTCCTTTTTGAAATAGTTTTTATATAACATAACAGTCCACAGCTAAGTTTTGGATTCCCTTATAGATGAGTCGTTGCAATGTTGTGAATTGGGAAGCGGAGCTTGGTTTCGGGTATTGAGGTAGACGAAGCTACTCATCCACTAATATAAATCCGATAGTCCACTCAAATTCCGTATTTAATATTGTATTCCGCATTTATTTATTTAAAAAATATTTACCGTAAATAAAATATTAAAATATCGTAAGAATACATTGTAACCTGAGTAACTCCGTCATTGGCTGTATGTTTAGTACTTTAACAAAGTTTAATTCTTTACAAATGGTGTTGGATTCGGTTAACAAATAAAATAATAAAAATCACAAACGTACTTATACTTCTGTTTTATTCATATGTATTGATTTAATCAACTCAAATTGCATGTGGTATGTAGAAAAGTTGTTAAATTAAGGGATGATTTCGAACTGTAATTTGGGAGGTTTAATTTACACCCAAGTGGATTCATTGCCGGAATATCTACATTATCCCGGCTGATCGAGCTTTACCAAAACTTTTGAAAATAAATGTGTAATTGTCCGAATTTCATTCCGTTCAATTAATTCTGTTTAATTTTGGTTTCAACAGATGGAAATAATTTAAACTGCAATCATCTACAAAAGTTTCACTCAGGCGGCGTGATCTGAATAGGAAAAAATTTTGTCATTAATAATTTTGTTTTTATCAAAAACGTAATACATTGATAATCATGTGGTCCTAAGTGATTCAGCTACGGTGACGTCTTTGAAATAATTTTAGAAATGCACAAGATGTACAAGTATATTTCATCACCTAAGTCCGTCTGGAAATACAGTAAGCTTGTCCCAATCCTTCTATATCTAATGGGAGGATTTTATTTTTGATACGAAACAGCATTTACCTGAGTAATCAAAATTATTCAGTTCTTTGTCATTTACTTGCTAGGGTGTGAATTACGACAACACACCGCATTTATGAAGAAGACCAATGAGCAGCTGTAGAATGTGTTTTTATTAATAAAAAGTGTGGTTTTATTAATAAAAAGTGTGGTTTTATGAATAAAAAGTGTGGTTTTATTAATAAAAAGTGTGGTTTTATGAATAAAAATGTGTGGTTTTATTAATAAAAAGTGTGGTTTTATTAATAAAAAGTGTAATTTTATTAACACAAAATGTGGTTTTATGAATAAAAAGTATGGTTTTATTAATCAAAAGTGTGGTTTTATTAATAATTTCTAACAAACGTATACAAATTTCATAGAAAAGTAAACAATCCGGATAAACATTCTAAACACGAAGGTTTGATATGTTATGACTCTATACTATATACACGAAGATTTGGTTTGATATGGATATGTTTTCTATCTAATTTTTCTTAATTTAAAAATAGTGTTTCCTTTAAAGGCAGTCAGTAGCAATTAAAGATGAATTCTGTAACAAATGAGGGTTAATTTGTATTTGTGTCCTTCTAGGTGCTACATTCTTAATTGACGTTCATTTACGTGAGTTGTTCCTGGAGAATTAGCGGAAAGAAATCTTTGTCCGTTTTCTAATGTGATTTGGTAGCGAGTAATTACCGGCACAGCGTAACCTGCACGTGTGTGGCGTTCTAAGTGGAGATTCTATTTACAAGTTACATCTTAAGAGTAGTACTTCCACTTAACACATACAATTTCTATGTGCTTTTCTTATAGTAAATTAGATATGATTCAACAAGAAATTTTACTATTATTACGTGTTTTTGTTGCTCATACTCCAAAGCTTGACAAATAAGCAGCAAACTTTAAAAAAATAAAATGTATTTTTTACAGATCATATATGTCATTCTGGCATGGGCATGGGGCCTACTGACGGAGAATGGAAATTGGATTTATTTCCATTCTTCATGGATAGGCCCTCGTGCTTACCTAAGGGAAATGGTGGGACATTCTCAATCGGAAAATACATATTATATCTATTAATTGGGACTGGGAATCGAACCCTCGATCATTGAGTTCAAAACAGGTACCTTTTCTGTTTAATCAATTAGGTTACTTAATGATCAAGAACTGTTCTTAAATTTGCTGTGAGATTAGCAAAAATATATAGACAAACAGGCAAACAAAATTAACAGTAGATATAAAAAACATATGTTAAAAAAAATAAGTGTATCGATTGGCAAACGCTATATGGAATTAATCGACTAACGTCGTTCACATAATTTCATCACGCTACCAATAAAATATAAGGGAAAACCAATACGCGTTGATGGTTATTGCTTCTATCTAAAAATAGAGAGAAAAATCGATTCTGTGACCAGGTGTGCGGTCAGCGTTGCATTTTGTATTACGCCGATGTGGTTGTCTCATAAATATTGCATTAGAAAATTATTTACACTGATAAAGAATCAATGTAAGAACTTTTGCATTTATTTTAAGTATTTTATTTTTCAAAGTGTTAGAGGCCACGCTGCAGACGAATACTTTGTCAAGAATGACATATTATTTGTCTGTAGTGTGAGTAGGCTGGCTCTCCCGAGGAAGTACCACACTCGCGCAGAAAACCGGCGTCTGAGTGGTAGCTTAGCTACCGCGCTTTGTCCGGTGAGCGGTTGTTCCGGAGATCCAACCCCCTCCCCCTCCCCCTCCCACAATGACAATTTCCTTAAAGGCCAGCAACGCTTCTGCACTACCTATGGCACTGAGGATGTGTATAGGCGTTAATTGCTTTCCACCAAGTGATACGCCTGCTCGTTTGCCTTTCTATTATGGGATAAGGAAAAGAATAATTTATAGTATTAAGAATATATATATATATATATATATATATATATATATATATATATATATATATATATATATATATATATATATATATATATATATATATATATATATATATATATATGTGTGTACATATATATAAGAAATAGAGTTTTTATTTTTCTCCACAGTGAAATGATACTACCTATAATTTCAAAATAACAGCCATCGATCACACCTTTGCAACTAAATTCACCTAAACGTGAGATTAGTTGCACTGGCGCAACTCTTGTTTACGTCCTCAAGTTTACAGTAACTTAGTGATGGATAGGATTTAGATGTGTTCCATTAGTGTTACTGCTTCTATAAGTATGAAGTTAAAGGTTAGTTTTCTTAGTAGTTTTTAGTTAATAACATATTTCTAAACTTTTTTTTATTTAGTTCGATCTCGTATATTTGTTTTTTTGGTTCAAAATTTCAATAACTTCTTTTAAAGTGATTCTAATGAAACTTTGCACAAATATTAAGTTTTTGTGACAATACACCAAAATGCAAATTTCAATTTGATATAGAGGGCCTGTCAGGAGGTGGACAGTGGAAATCTTCTACCGTTACCAGCAACCCCTTGGAGTTTGAGCTCATTTGAGTGGTTTAGATGATGAGTTCCATGTATTATACTTGATTAAGAAAAATAACATATAATTCAGAAAATACAGATACATAGGTAAAAAAACATTTAAGTTAAACTTTATTAACACATTAAAAGAAGAACGTGGGGCGAATAAGAATAAAATAAAATAAAAACGCGCCCTACGTTTTTATTTTAACGTCTTAATAAAATCGTTTAACCTTATTATTTTTACCTATAACCAATAGAGTCATGGTAGCACGATAAGGTACGTAACCCACTCTCACAGAGTATCAACTTTAAGTGGTACCATTTTATCGTGTTGCCACCTGTCGTTCGGGCAAAGATCCGAAGGGGCAATAATATTCTCTTTACTTTATTCACATCCCAACACTAAGATAATCAACGCATAATATGGAATCATACATTGTATAATTATCGTCCACATTAAAATTAAAGTATGGCAAACTTCAAGCAGCTATAGTAGCAGTATTATGAGCTGGACAATGAGCCGAACGTTATCAAAACCCAAATGGAAGCCTTCGTTGGGTTAGGCACGTAATACCGATGGACGAGTCTAGAGTACCCAAACGCCTACTCGACGGTAAACCAGATGGTCGTAGAAGCCACGGAAGGCCTAAGCTCAGATGGCTAAAAGAAAAAAAGCTAAACTAAGATCCAACTGGAAAAAATTACTGAACTAAGCTAAGGTCCACCCGCCGCTGTAATGCCTTGATGATGATGATGATGATAATATAGCGCCCCCGTACGAGTGACTTAATGGGCTTCACTGAAAATAAGCGCCTGATGATTTAACAACATGGTTCGCCACAGCCTTTGCTGAGTGAGAACCTTTTGATGACGTCAAACACTACCTGCGTACCACACAGGTATATTTACTGTCTGTTTTTTCTTTATTTTTTAAACTATTGTACATTTTACACAGTTTGTTAATTTTTTCTGTATATTTTGTATGTGTGTATAGCATTAATAAAGGATGACAGATAAACGCAGTTGGTCATCTCCTGATATTTGCCTCCATAGTGGCACACAATTCTGACGTTAAAAGAAACAAATTGTTTTAAATAAATTCTCGTTGAGCTTCGTTTTACTGCTTGCTTTTTCACTTAAATAAATACACATTAATAAAAACATAAATAATAATTATGTTTTCATTATTGTGTATTTAATAATTTTAAAATTACTGATATATGTTATGTATACATATATATTACGTACAATATTTATAGCTGTTCTCGTGTGGAATATGGCAAAGGTTAGGTCGTCTATACTCCAATATAAAAAATGACCTTGCCTTATCCACGACCAATTTATGAAATGACCTTTTTGAAGTACGGTATGTGTTATACATTGTTTTATAATAACATATTTCAAGCGATCAATGTAAAATAAATCGTGATTCAATTTAGCATTGCTGTTAATTTAGTAGCTTAATCCCTAGCGCTAATTGGCGATAAAAATCGGTTTGAATTAGCCATTAACGTCTTAAGGGGTAGTAATTCCTTAAGTAACATTCAGTTGGAAGTTTCTAGTGAATTAGCTGAGCGGAATCTCACTGTGCCTTTTAATGCAATTTGCTCGTGATGAATCTCTTAACGTGTCTTGGAAACATATGCAATGTGAGATAATCAAGAATTCAGAGTAAAATATCTATTAAGTAAACGTAACACAAAAGCGAAAATTTATAATACATCGTTTGTTAAAAAATTGTCTAGTTTTATATTTTATAGTGGTAGAGCCACGCTGCAGACGAATACTTTATCGAGAATGGCATAATATTTGTCTGTAGCATGAATGGGCCGGCTCGCTCGGGGAAGTACCACACTTACGCAGAAAACCGGCGTCTGAGTGGTAGCTTACCTAGCGCGCTTCATACAGTGAGCGGCCGAGTTCCAGAGGCTCAACACCCTCCCCCTCACCCTTTCATTCCCACTCCCATAATGACATTCTCCTTAAAGGTCGGCAACGCTTTCGCACTGCCTATGGCGCTGCGGAAGTTTAAGGACGGCGTTGATTGCTTTCCACCAGGTGACACGCCTGCTTGTTTGCCTTCCTATCCCATAAAAAAAAATACAGCACATAAATATATCTCACTTCTGGGTGCAAAGACTTTCCACGACGGAAGATTGAAGATAAAAAAAAAACAATTATATAGAATGCATTTCCTAAGATATTCTTTTATTCAATATGTTAGGAAATATATTCTATAGGTTAATATATAAGATAAAGGTTGAAAAGGTTATATCTTAGCAACAGCATTTACTTTCTAATTTGCTACTGACGTTTTAGTAGAGCTAATGGAGTGCAATCTTTGTCGAGGCGTGTACTAATGCAATTTAGTCACTACCAATTTCCTTATGTAGTCTCATTAAGGGTAGCTTTTAAAAGAATAAGTTAATATGGTACTCGTTATATAAATGTGGCTCTTTGAACAAGCGTAATATGTATTTGATGTCGTGGGTCCAATTCTACCTATCGTTGTGCTGGTTTTTTTTATAGGATAAAAAGGCAAACGAGCAGGCATGTCACCTGATGGAAAGCAATCAACTTCGCCCATAAACATCTGCATAGGTATTTCAGAAGCGTTGCCGGCCTTTGGTGTTCTTGTTGATTTGGACATTATAACAACCACTTTGGAGAAGTTGCAGAAGTTAACTACGTAATATAGTTTTCTCACAGACTATATATCAATATATCCAGCTGCTGGGCATGAGCCTCCCCATTTCAAAAGGACTGGACATTAATCAACCATGCTTAGTCCAAGGCGGGACGGGCCACCAAGATGAATATATTTATAAATCCGAAAGCTAAGCTTCGTAACTGATCCACTTTGATCGTTAGGTTACAAGCGCATAGACATATCTACGCAAAAAAAAATGAAAACGATGAAAATGACAGATGTCAAAAAAAAATCATTGCGCATATCTGGATATGCAATAAAAAATTGATCTGAATCAAAAAAAAATAGTGCGACAAACGGTCTGAGTCTCACAGCTCTAGAACCAATAGAAAATTTTGTAAAGTGTTGAAACTGACTGTTTTTTAAACGACCAGAACTTTTTTTCAGAAATATAAAATGTTTTGGCTCTGGTGGTAAGTTATCGTTTTTTCTATGTGTTCGCTTTTTTCGTCGTTATATTTACTACATGAAGATTATTTGATTAAAAGTTACCTCAAAATAGATAGGAACAGAGATATAGAAATCTTTTCTTTGTATATATGATTTTTATATATTTGGTATAATTCGGTTATGCCTACCTTAGATTAATAACAGATATATTTTAAAAATAGTGTTTAAAGTATGAGCTTTATGCAAATAAGTAAATGAGCTTTTAAAATGATATTATTTGCTAGATTGTTGGCTAGTCGGACGATCTAGGTACAGGTGAAGAGGTGAAGTAGAATAGGACCTCTGGAGCTCCAAGTTAGTAATTAGCTAGAAGATATATGTATAGAATATAGAGCAATGGCATCTTCTTGTGTCGAATGCAAAGGTACAGTCATTGCACTTCATATTAATAAAAATCAAAACTTTTTATTGTATATGTCGAAAAATATATTTATCATCATCAACCTACGACAGTTCCCTACTTAACATAGACCGCTTCTGCGATACGTTATCTGCTAGACGCCTTGTTAAGATCGTTGATGTGTTCTCTCCTCCAAGCCTCGTCTTCTCCAATGGCTATTAGTACAATTATGAATTTATGTAACTTTTTAATATTTAAATTATTATTTAACTATAATATTTTTAATCTTGTCATCGTCTGCCAATCGAGTGTACAGTTTCCCTACTGAGTGAATTATATTTTTATTTGGGTGCGTGTTCCGTCCAACACATTAAAATCGTTTAAAATTATTTTATTAATTTACTTCACACTTTTTTATTTGGGCAAAGATGAGCGAGACTGTCGCCATATAGATTTAATAAAAATTGTTACAAACTCAATTAATTTTAGAGTTGATTAAATAGTACGCGATTAAATAATCTTATAATGTAACGTCCGAGACAGTAATAAATGATTCCATGCTGGAAACAGTAATTTTATATAAAACGCTTTAAGCTTGGTATGACATCTTGACGTTCATGATATTATTAGACGCTATCTAAAATAAGAAGATAATTGGACTTTTCTCGCCAAGTTATATCAGTGACGTTCAGTTTTTATTTCATATTTATAATCTCATCTTATTAGCAGATATATTATTAATTATTTATTTAAACTTTTTGCACAATAAGTACATCAGGCGGACTTAATGCAATTGGGAATTCTCTAACAGTCAACCAGCGGGGGAAACAGAGAAGATTGGTTTGAAGGTGGTGTAGTGTGTACAAAAGAAAAATTTAAAACTAATTTTATAAATTTAAAAACATACAATACGTATACATATACACATACATATATGGGTTTTTTCGTTACTTTTACACCTCTACTACTGACTGTGTTTAAACATTTTATTAATCTTGATATTTATAAGTAAGTGGCAATTCCTCACCATATGAAATATAGGTATTTTAATTTATTTATCTACTTAAAATACTATTATTATATAAACTGAATATTAAAAGAAATTTTCAGCCAGCGCCATCTAGTTGTGAACAGGGACATCCTTCCTGTGATATACATACATAAATGATCTTACAAACCTGTTTTAAAGTTTTGTGCTATAGCGGAGTAATAGTAAAATTTTCTGGAATAATGGAAATGCATGGACGAATTCAGAGAATTTTCTTTCTCAATTTTATTTTCGATTGACATCACTTAATTAATGCTTTATTGATATTACCATTTTATTTTAAATTGATTTGATGTAGAACATTCATGTATATCAACAACTTTACTCTATGTATTGTAATTAATGTTACATACATACATATACATATACATATCGTCACGCCAGTCTCTCGTAGTCACATTTCTGCATTGTAAAAAGAGGAAAAAAAACGAGGATACTTGTGGTATTTCTGTCGTCGTTTCTTCTTCCTTTCGTTCTTCGTTCCTTCCGATATTTCTTCTTTCGTCCAAAGAAGAAGGCTCATTACGAAATGGCCATAGATGCTTATCTGTTGGGAGACTAACGTTTAAAAATCGAAATAAAATATCCTATGTCAAAAACTAAAGAATTTGAATTTGTAGTGCGCAGAAACAAATAAGTAGCCTGCAATTTCATCCAAGTCTAATAATATAAATATATTTCCTATAATTTCATCCCAATATAAATATATTTACTACAAAAAAAAATCGCCGAAATCATTAATAAACAATTTTAATAAATGCGTTGACAGTTAAATGTGAAATACAATATATCCCCAAGCGCAATGGGTATATTGAATTACAATATATACTTACGCAATACGTTTATAATGTAGTGTTAATTTTACTATACCACAATGCGAATGAACATTAATTATTAATTACTTTGCTGAGTCTGACATTTGCAATTAATGTAATTAATTATTTATTATCATTTATGTCGGCAGTAAGAATTTTTACTTAACTAAGATACGCTACAAGCAAACAAAAATAATAATGAGTATTTCTTACTGGAAGAAGTGGATTTACGGGGAACTTAAACTAAATCTTACCAAAAAAACGGCCGTCAGCAACTCTCTACTTTCCCAACCACTGTCAACAACACCAAAAACATCACCACTCTTCCATAATGTACATGATACGTGTTCCGCCTCAACACGAGGTATCTTCAGGTATAGACTTTACGGAAGACAGACTTAATGATTGTCCACATAGTAATGGACTTACGCAAAGTAACGTACACAAGGAACGTAAAAAAGTTACTCCAGTAATCATATTATAATTTATTTAACGTCTGTTACAAAACATATTTGAGGAGCCATAGTAGCAATAGAATAGACCAGTTCGATTGGGAATTTACCAAACCCTCATAGAATATCTACGTGAAATGCTGTTTTTTCTTACTGCGTTTCGTTCGTTAAGTATATAGATCCGCCAATTCCGCTTTCCTTCCTTATTTTTTCTCCTTCTTCTATCGTACGCTCGTTTATCTATTTCAATTAAAAAATATAAAAACTCCCATATTTTTTTAACAGCCCATATATGTCCCACTACTGAGCACGGGCCTCTTCATTTTTGGAGGAACGGACGTTGAACCAATCACGCTTGTCCAATGGGAACTGGCGGGGTTATCAAACTCGGAATAAATATTTGTAATCTATTCATATATTTATTCCGATGCGGGGATCGAACCCGCGACCATTGGCTCCGCGGGCTGAGGACCCCGCCACTGAGCCAATTGGTCGTCATGTGAAATGTATGCATGGTCAAAGTAGAAATTAACATAACATTTTTTTTAATGTAATGTTATTTTATTCTTTACATAATCGATTAATAAAGTGGTTTCTGCCATAGAACAGGCAAAGTCTACCTGAGAAATAAAAACCATTCTTTAAACTCCAATCGGGTCACCAAGGCCATAATCTCCACGTTACTGCAGCGTCCCTCATTTAGATATTGCTTAATTGATTGACGCTCTTCAAAGTTTACTTGGTAATAAAAAATTATTTGGATAAAGTAATAATGCTACAAAAAATAGTTATCTAAAAACCTCGACCTCCCACTTCTCGGCCTTGTGTGCGGATGGCAATTGTAGTTTTCATAATTAATAATGGGTTTTGTTCAAGCTTCTAGCACCGAAATAATAGTTTTAGCTATTTAAAATACAATAACAATAAACAAAAAATATATAAAGTCGTACTCAAAACGCAATCCTACATAAATATTATCTCGAGTTCATCAGAATAACATTTGAATAATTTGAAAATTTCAGTGCAACTAATTTACATTATTTTCAAACACTAAGCGAGCTACTTTATACCACCTCTTAAATTTTATAACACACCCGTTTTATAAATGTAACAAACATAAAACTTTATCTTTATAGCTGAAAATAAAATACCTTATCTTAAAGTGTTTAATACCAAAAGTGTTTTATATACCAGAAAATAAAAATAAGTACTTTCTGAATAAACACTCTTCACAAGGGGAAAATAAATGGCCTATTTTAAAAGCTATTACATAATTCTTATTTAGTTCACGGTATAGTTTTTATCCTCCACTACATGTTACCTTGTTCCATCTATCATTTTTTTTCTAGGTAAAAGAAGTAACGCTGTACGTTTCGCTATGGTTTAGATATAGAGTGTTTGGTGTCAGAATTAGGTTATAGGTCGAATAATCGGTAAACACATGGTTTTAACAAGATGGCACCCCATCACACTGCGATGCTATGGCGCTTCTTTAAGATTTCTTCGCTACTAAATTAATAAGCGGTTTCGGCAATATCACTAGGATGCCCAGGTCGCCGATTTTCACCCATTATGGACTTTCATTTGTGGAGGGTACCTCAAAAGCAAAGCATAGACTGCAACAAAGCATAAACAAACCCGACAACTATCTCAGGCCAGTAGCACAGAATGCTATGCGTAGATTTCAAGAGTATGCCCAACGTGGCGATCAAAGTTTATACGGAATAATTATTTAAAAATAAAACCGGGACTACTTCGTAAAAGTTATTGAATTTAATTTATATCCTTTGTTTTTTTTTTACTATTTATATTTGGAAACTTGATCCTGCCAACGGACGCTACTTATAAATGTGTGTGATGTGATATATATAATACTTCAATACGACAAAACTACGAAATTCAAGTAACAGAAAAAATGATTGATTTGATATAAATTAATGTTGCAGTAATCATAAAAATTCTTAAGCTGCTTTTAGAAGGCGATGTAAAAATATGAAAGACTTTTATTTCTGTACTCAACATTTTCAATTGTGTTATTTCCGCTCATTTTAATGGTCTGTCGAACGCAAGACAAAACGGGCCATCGTGTATTCTTACTTTAACTGTTGTTTATTAAAGAGTTTTTAAAAACAATATTTGTAACACCAGCTTAGACGATAGTGATTCAAAAACAATACTTTGAAGTTTTTATTTAAAATACAAGTTTTCATTATAAACGTATCAAATCTTGTCACTTAAAAAAAATGACGTGAAAATAAATACCTCCTCAATAAATAAATTAATTAAAATACTTATTAAATTTACATTTTTCCAAGAAAATCATAAAACATACGAACGCAATTTACTCTCAGCTTCATAAAATAAATAAATAAAAACTGTCTAGTGGGTGCCACACAAAAATTATAAGGACAAACACCCAGAACCAGACTCAGAATAAATTCTGAGTCTGGGCCTGGGTGTTTGTCCTTCCTCTCAGTATTGTTGTAAATAATTTGCTGCCAGTCATTCTTCTTACGTTATGCTCGGAAAAATTAATACAAAATAAATACTTGCTCATAAAATATTTATCGAGATGCGATAATGCAACCTACGATCCTAGGCACAGAAAGCGAACTCTTAATCACGCCATAATTTGGGTCTTCAGCTTTTGATCGATTTCAGAGTGAAACGATTCATTGTAATAATTTTTTATGGATAAAGAAAGTCTAATATTTGTATTCTGATGATAATTTAAGACAATTTATATGTGACGTTCTAGGCATGAAATATTATCCCCCAATTTCCATAGTCAACTGATATTACCTTGCCATTTATCTGCGAAAAAACAAATTCTAAAACTAATATTGTGTGCATACGAACCGGTATAAACATAACACCTCTCTTTAACACCACATATGACACGCATTTTGTCAAAACGCGAAACATTCTTAGCTGTAAAAAACCTTTTACGGAAGACAACCTTTGAGCAAGCTAATTTTAAACTCTCTATTCGAATAATACATTTCCGCATAGTATAATTATTCCATTAATTAACTGATAAAGAAAGCATTGCGTGCACTTAAAGCTTCTGTAAATACACATATGTTTTGTAAGTTGACAGTGAGTTACTTCAGGACATATTGTGTTTAGTAACTGGAGTAATCAAGTCAATTGTTGTGGGCTTACGCATAATTTACATAAAGCTCACGTGACCGTGTCCTAGTGACGCTCTAACAACGGAAGTGGTGGCCAATATTAACTATCGGCATGTTCAATAGAGGGATGACAGTTTTGGTTGTATGCTTTTAACACGCCTTTACATATTTTTTCTGTTATAACTATTCTTCTTATGGTCCTATGTCCCCGAGAGAGAGAGAGGGCGTACATGGTGCTTCTCCACTGGCATCGGTCTTGAGCGATGCGCTTCACTTCAGACCACGTCAACCCGTTGAATTTCATCTCGGCTATAATTATTACATATGCTAAATAAGGGTATGACGGGACTTTTCCCGCCAACTTACATTGTGACGTTGTGTTTTTATTTCATTTTCATAAACTTATATTATTATTAGTTTTACGTTCCGCCACCCGTCACGTTCTGATTCTCACGAGGGCGAAAAGCGACTAATGGAGAGCCGTTTCGCTGCGATGATTGGTAGCGGGCGGAGCTCTGTGGTCTCTGCCAACCCCTGTGGGGGTTAGGCGTGAATATATAAAAAAAAATATTAGTTATATTGTTTGATTATTGTTGTTTGGTATGAATTATGGCGTATTACACAATATAGTTTGATTAAGGTTTATAATTGAAGTAATATGAAATAAATGCGTATATTGTGACTTTGAAGTTGACTGAAAAAATCCATAGAAGCTTTTGGTAAAATAGCCACTATTTTATCAAGACGTAACGTAACAAGCTGACAAGTTACAACTAATATTAATTATAACTAATTGCTATCTAAGAAAAGAAAAAAGGGGTAGGACTTTTCCTGCGAACTTACATCAGTGACGTTGTGTTTTTATAACATTTTCATAACCTTATGTTATTATCAGTTATATTGTTTAATTGTGATGGCGTATTATACGATATATTTCGATTTAAACATATAAGTGGATTGATATGAAATAAATGCGTGTATCGTGACTTTTTAAGAAAAAAAGCAAACGTTTTGTACCGTAAAGTCGAAAGTAAACAGGTGAAAAGCGAAAAGCTGTTTTATTTTTAAATCCTCAACGAGAAGGGTTTCATTTACGTCGCAGCGAGGTAATCCAAAGCAATAAGCTCATTTCCGATAAAACGTAATATAAACGAGTGGGTTTTCAACTTTTTATTATTTGTCACTTTATATTTGAGTCACGTAAAATTAAAAATATGTATAGATATGTGTTATTGTAATTTAATAAATAGAATCATTTTAATAATTCTAAAGCCATGCTATTAATGGGCCGTCTCGAATCAATGAATAACACGTTTAACACGTGTGACATAAAAGTTTTAGTATGCTACGTTTCATACGGTAAGTTTCTTGTACTACTGGAAAGAACGCTATCCCGTTACTTTTTTCCTCCCCTCCCATTATCCATAATTCTCATTTCCACCCTTAACTTATCTGCGGTGCTCTTTATGTTGTGAATATCTTTGGACTACGCTGATTGCTTCCCTAAAATAAAAATCAAGCAGCAATAGTCAGCTTCAGCCTTATGATCTGAACGTCGTAAGTTCGTATTTTCCACTGAACCATTGATATGGTTCACATCCATTAAAAACATCGCTAGTCTACTTTTTAAATAAGAAAACATATTCTAAATATAAACTTTTATAATGGACAGATTTTCATCGGTGGAGTAAAACGTTTCCTAAGTATCCTATATTAATTCTACCTAAACTAACATGAATAGCGAAATGGTAAAATATCCATTTTCTTATCCAAGGATGGTGAATTCGAACCCGTCATTAGTGTAAATACTTCAACGGCCTACAGGTATTTATTCCCATTCTGAGTATTTGTCCTTGACATTTATGTGTTTTATACTGGTGCCCACAATGCAGCAAATCCTAGTGTAGAGCTATTTGTATAGGACTTTTTAATTTATTTTTATTTTACTGCATTAATTGTGAGATGAAATCTGGATGCTTTATTAAGTAAATGCAATCTTAATAGAAGTAATATCTCATAACCTGCAACCACTTAATAACAGCTTCCTGCCCACTTCGCGAGTTAAACTAAGGAATCCACTACGTTGATGCAGGAAGCAAATGCTAGAGATTTTTCAAATGTCAAATTGTCATATTCATAGACATTACCTCAACCGCTTCAAGTTTATAAAACGATATCTACCTGTCTAATACTATCGTCATTTAAAATATTAATGTATCAAATTATTGCCGATTATACTATATTTCATACGAGAGTACACACGATAATTATATTATATTTCATAAATAAAATTCATAACGCCTCCTTACATATATACTCATACTCCTTAAAGTGCCTAATTCCCTTTATACTTTATACACTTTACATCTTATTCTATAGTTTTTAATTGTATACTTTACAATATAAGTTATTGTAAAGTATACAACTCCTTACGTCGACAACAATATAATGAGAATCTATTATCTATATTTAATGCGTATAGCTAAAGTTATCCTAAAAAATTAAATCAAGCTGTTTCTTTACATAATTACCATTACTCTTATTCTCTTTAATCTGAATTACACCTAACTCAATTCCTTTACTAATACATACATAATTTTCACTATGAAGAATCTTAATATACCTTATTCGTTAAAAATGATGGCGACGTGGTTCGCCACCCGTCACTTCCTGATTCCTACGAGGGCGAGAAGCGACGAATGGAGAGCCGTTCCGCTACGATGAATGTGAGAGGAAGGATGGATGAGTGTGAAGGAAGTTGTGTCGGGACCGTAGCGGATGGAGATCTGTGGTCTCTGCCTAACCCTACAGGAGACAGGCGTGACTATATGTACGTATATATAATTTTTACTGAAGGCTTTTTTCTGAAACATTATGACTTGTTTGTAAACTATGAAATAAGTTCAGCCGTAATAGTCCATTGCTGGGCATTGGCTTTTCCCAAAAATAAGAGATTCTGTAATGCCCACGCGTTTTTAAAATAAATATATTGCAATTCGAAATTAAATAACAGGGATGGCCCACCGATCGATCGCGACCAATCAGTCAAACGCGGCTTTTGCTCCAATCCATCGTGGTAAGGCAAGTAAAAAATACATTAATAATATGTCAAATACGTTAATGCAAAAGTATTCATTTTTTAATATGTATATCGCATAGTCTGATTAGTAAACAGTAGATGTTGAGTCTAACCAAGTAGGCAAACTTTTTGAATAATATAAAAAAATAATATATTTTTTTTTATAACAGAGCTGGCAAACGAACACCTGGTGGTGAGTAATTCCCGCCGCCCATAGACATCCGCAACACCGGAGGTGTCACAGATTGCCAGACTTTTGCACATAAGGTCCATACGGTTGTCTCTTGCCACTATGTCGTATTTACATGGGAACTCTGCAACTGGCAAATCGTTCTATATTTCTACTATGGCCTACATCCTACGGCTTTCTCTGATATGTTTACATCTATTTTTTAAATGAACTTATGCTGGTACGCTTTCTTTCAAAGTAGTATCAAGATGCTACTGAAACTGATCTATTATTCCTGCATTAGTAAATTATTTAGGGGCTAGTTGATTTCATGCATAAGTACTCTATTCGAGAGAAATTGGTGTTATCGATTTGATGACGCTATAATACGCATGATTATTACGTCCTCGTAAATTTATTAGTTTATAAATATATATAAATATTGTCATTTACTATAGATAAGACTCAAAAGAGTGAGTTTTCTATCAGAGTTTTCTACTAGTCATTAATAACACGTGCCGTCTTAAAGCTGATATTAAACTCCAGAGACGCAGAGTGAAAAATGAAGCAAGAAATACCGGCGTCGCTCTGGGAGACCGGTCGCTGACATGCCTTTGTTTACTTATGGGATTAGTTGCACAGCTGAATAATAAAAATTGATGGAGACCTGTTTCTGGTTGGCCTACTACTAGTTATTTCTATACTATTATTAATGTTCCTCCTTTCTCTGAGCTCAATAAGTAATAATGGAAGAAGAGAAGAAGGTGAAATGTTACCACCGTTGCTTATAAACTTCTGTTATACTGAAGACACTGCGAACCTTTTGTCTATAGTAGGGATATAAATAATGGGAGGGGAAGAAGCTTACGATCTAACTGACGATCACATTCCATTTATATTTATTCCAATGTGATTCCGGTTTAGTTGCCTGAATATATATTCCAGTAGAGCTGAGAAAAGGTTTGGTGATATTGGGTCTCCTCGTTTCACTCCTTGTCTTACATCAAATAGTGCGCCTTCTTTTTCTAATTTTACTACTGCCTTACTCTTTCTATATATCTCCTTTAATATGGTGGTAACCTTTGCTCCTTTGTTGTAAGTTTGCTTTATTCCTTGTTTTTCTAGGGCAACCAAAGTTTGCTGTGATATATTGGGTCAAATGCCTTTAATTAGTCCACAAATGCTATATATCAATTTTATCATACTCTATAAATTTCTTAATTTTTTTGTCAGTATAAATATATAATCTACTGTTGAAAACTTGGTTGTGAATGTACTTTTTTATAATAGCCGACTGGTGAGCACGGGCCTCTCCATTTCTGGAGAAACGGACATTAACCCACCACGCTTGTCCAATTTGGCGCGGATTGGCGGGGTTACCAGACTCGGAATAAATATTTGTAATCAATTGGACTCAAAGAGTGTCCAATGACGAGGTTCTGCCACAAGTCAAGTAAAAACTTGAACTTTTGCAGACCGTCAAAAGTAGTAAAGTTGTTTACCTGGGTCATATCATGAGACATGACAGGTACACATTGCTGTAACTGTTCATGATGGAAAAAATGGAGGGCAAAAGACAAGTTGGTCGAAAAAGAAAGTCTTGGAGAGGCACTCTTAGAAGAGCTCAGTGACGGAGGGCCACGCCACTGAACCAATTGGTCGTCAATGTCGTTGTAAACGTTTTATATTATATATTGTTAAAGTATTTGTATGCCTGTAACCAAAGATCGCGCTAAAAATGACAAACCAGTAGTAATTCTGCCAATAGCATAAAGTAAGTACATTGGAAATACGCTAGACACAGAAACGTTTCTAATTAACATTTTTGAATCTTAAGTTTTCGTTAAAGTAATAAAAAAAACCAAGCCATTATATTTCAATGTAATAATGTCACGACTTAAAAATACACTAAAAAGAAAATAGAAAGTCGAGACTCAGATATCAGTTTCTTCGTGGAACTAACTATTGTTTAAGTTCCGTCTTTTCTTCTAAAGAAAAGAATTTCATTTCATCTCGGACGTTTTTAATTGAGTGTCTTTTAGACTTTGTGATTTGATTTCCTAGCGGTTAGAATAATTTAGTTTTAAAAATGATATCTTTCATTATTACTATTAGTTTATGAAACAAGACTGTATATTATAAAAACAGATTTTTAAATTAAATTATAATTTCGCAGATAACTGTTGATGTTAGATGCAGTCAAATGGAAGGCGGTCGTACTCCAGCCCAGATTTATTTTTATAGCTGGAGACGGTGAGCAGGCGTAAAGATGCAGCCTGGATCTGCTAAGTACCCCAAGTGATTTTAGAAGCCAATTGGATTTTACCCTTAGGTGACTACGGAAATAAACGTTAAAACTACTTGTACTATTACCAACACAAACTACAATTATCATAATTACTACTACTACTACTAGTACCAACAACTACTAGTACTAATTACTACTATTAGTACCAACCCAAACAACTGACAGTTGGCAGCAAGAATAATGGAAATTTTATTTACGTTACTGTGCCCTAACAAAGAGAAAGAATATTACCAAAAGAAATAAAACTACGTATTTGTAATTTTCAAAACCGGAATGCGAACCTAAATCAAGAAACTCTATAATAATTAATCTATATTATTTCTAACCTAATCGAACTTATCATAAGGAATATATTTTCCAATAATTTCAATAGCGTAGAACAAAAAGGTAATAAATTGTTCGGAAATTTTCCAACTAGCTCACGTTTGTGAAGAATGACTTACGTGCAAAGAGCTCTGCAGATAGAATCACCCCGTTTAATACAATGAAGGGGGACACTTATTCGCAAGTTTTTAATTAAGTATACTGACGTGAGGGGAAGGCTAAACGTTTGAGTCATATCTCGTTTCATATTTATTAAAGAACGAACTGTTTTCTGCAACTTTATCTTATACTGTTAAAGTAGGTACTCGTAATACATTATTAGCATAGAAACCACAAAATTTTGAGTGAATAAAATTAAATTATTTCTTACAATTTCGAGGTTAAACTTAGAAATAAATTTATTATTTGTTTATCATTTATATATCGTTACTTCAGCCGTTTTAAGAATTTAAAGATTTTTTAATTTTTTTATATAAAACCGTCAAGCTGTCAGGATTAATACAGTATATATTACCAAGTACATACATATACGTACATACACATATGTACATATACATATGTATTTATATGTCAAAAAACACTTTTTTATTAAAGGACAATTTATTAATATTTCATGTAATGTACATATATAAATGTTACATATATAAATAAGTAGGTGCGTATATCAGCTATAGCTGATATTAGCACCTAGGGGTTCCAATTTAAAACACAAAAGCAATCCTAGATCCTAATCCACCGCCAAGTTTGGGATCTACGTCAGTATCTTTAAATTTTAAAGGCCAATGTCCAGCAGAAACTAGTACAGCTGTATATATGATGACGATAACGATCCCAATTACATTTAGTATGTTTATAAAACCTGATGATAAAATGTTTATTGTATGTGGTTAATATAGTGTTTTTTAATGTTCTGATGAATTTGATGAGATGATCTCCATTGATATGGTATATTTAAACATCAAATGGAATATACCAAATTGGTGGCGAAATTTCGGAATTTTTTTCTTTCGGAGTGAATGACTACGGGTTTAAATCTCGAATAGGGATAAATTTCGAATCGAGTGTCCGGTGGTAGAACTCTCTTATGGTACTGTCCGTATTCTCTTACGGTGCCGAAACGTGGACACTGACGGTCCGTCTCCTTGACAAGCTCATAGTCGTTCAGAGGGCTATGCTCGGAGTTTCTCTAGTGGATATAATTCGCAATGAAGAAATTCGACGGAGAACCAGAGTCACCGACTTAGCTCTTCAAGTTAGGAGACTGAAGTGTCAATGGGCTGGACACGTTTGTCGGAAAACCGACAATCGTTGGAGAAGACAAGTGCTGGAGTAGAGACGGCGACTCAGCAAACGCAGTGTGGGACTCCCCGCTGCTAGATGGAGCGACGATCTGCGCAAGGCAGCTGGCAGAAACTATGCGTGTAGTCGAAGATCGGGCTAGGTGGCGCGCCTTGAGTGAGGCCTATGTTCAGCACTGGACTACCGCGGGCCGATATTCATATTAAACCTAATTCATAAAAACCTAAAATATTCATAAAATTGCTGCTAATATTCATAAAAACCTAAAATAGCCAGTGGACACCCTATGTATGGCTTACAAGTATTAACCATTAACCATTAGCCTTGCTACCAGTGACATATATTGGTTCTAATGTTATTATTGTCGGAGCTTGCTTCGTTAACTATTATTTATTTTTAATAAACAAGACAAAAAAATCACTCTAAATTCACAGGAGGAGGATTATGTCTTAATAGTTCAGGTATTGGTCAAACAATACAAAGTTTTATCGGCACGCAAACAGAGTCTGCGGTGTTATAAACTGATTTTTATTAAGTAATACGTTTTTAATTGATACTTAGTCGTGAACTCATTTTATTTTATAAGTGTAAGAACTTTAAAATTATAACTTTTATATGGTACTATGACGTGATATCTAATACCACCACCACTCTATAAATACCGTGCCTGCTTTTGAAAAAAAAAATAGACTGACAGAAATTGCAGAAGAAATCTAAAGAAGGAAGAGAAGTAAAAGAAGAAGATAGATAAGGCTTCTCGGATTCTTAAAATTCTTCGAACGAATTAATAAACATTTTTTATTTACATATCTATTGTGTATGTATACATACACATGTATGTATACTTAAATCAGATCGGAGTCTTATAATATTCACCGCGCTTCTTAAAATATATAGAGAGCTACAATATTTCATGGTGTGACGAATACGAAACAAATAAAAATGAAATGTGTTTATCGGTAGACTGTGACAGTAAATGTTGCCTTCTCAATATTTACTCGATGAAGAGCGGGAAAATGGGAAAATAAAATTTCTTGTAAAATTTCATCCGAGTTAGGTAATTGAAGTGAGAATAGACTTTATACGTTTCTCATAGGACCGACATCCATCAAAGAAGATAAATTTGGAGGATACTTCTTGACACACGTATTTTAGGACCACTTAATTAATAGATGGAGAGACGAAAGCCTGTGTCAAGAAGTGGCGGATGTACTATGTAATATCTTCGTAGCAACTGCACATCCATATTTTATCATCTATGTGTTTGAATCAATTCATATATCTAGATTTTAAACATAGAAGAAAATTATAAATGAGTTGCTTTCCACTGCAATTTTTAAAATTATTAATTTGTTGAAAAATGACGGCGACGTGGTTCGCCCTCTGTCACGTCCTGATTCTCATGAAAGGGATGCGTTTTGCTGCGATGAATGGTAGCGGATGAAGCTCTGTGGTGTTTGCCAACCCCTACGGGGGGTAGGCGTGAATACATAAATAAAAAAATTCCGCGAAATCACCTTAATATTCATTAATGAAAACTGACTTAATCAATTACTTTTCGCATCACTGTCACAATAAACTGAAAAAAAATCATAAAAATGAGGTTAATTTGTGTCAAACGTCATTATACGCAAACAAAATTGTTTCAAAAGAAAAAACTAGATGTTCCAGTGGCCAAATAAGTCAGCGTTATCGTCAGAAAATCCATTCGCTTCATATAAGCCCATTGGCCTGCGGCCAGTTTATCTAAGGATAAGTAAAATATAGCAGTTTCACAGATCATTGACCAAACTGGAGACGTTCCAACTCATAAATGATTTAAGAAAATTAATGTGTACGCTATTAGTGAGTTTTCTTTTATTCGGTTAGATCCCGTAAATTAAATAATATTTATGTGGTGTATTTATCACTGTTAGGAAAATCATAGAAGCTCGAAAGAATGCTCTATATAATGTGAAAGAATACTTCTTGTTTTGTCTGTCTTGAAAATCATTATTCATTATCCTTACACGTAGTTGACTCCGGTTACTCAATTGCCCAGCGATTAACTGCTGCACTATTTTAAATGGAGTCTAATGCACTGCATTGAAATGTATACCGACTAAAATGATCATGGTAACGAACTTCTAGCTAAGAAGCTAGAGGAGATTCCACGATTTCTGAGAATTAACTGAGACTTACTATACATATAAAAATACACTAGTTTTGCCGTCTCCAAAATATATTAAAAATCTGTTACTAGAAACACACTTGTTGTCATCCTCCTCAGGGGTAATGAAAAATGACGTGGTGCCACATTACGTCTGATATTGAACGACTTGATTGTAGTAAACGTGGGACATCAAAGCGGGCATAAAGTTTTTGCTGCGTATGGAAATTCGTATTTAAGATTAAAAAATACTGTTTAAGTTAACATGTATTGCTTAAATATTTTTATATATATATATATATATATATATATATATATATATATATATATATATATATATATATATATATATATATATATATATATATATATATATATATATATATATAGATATATATATATATAGATATGTAGCAATCTACACTTTGACTACAGTTTATGCACCATCTGCTCCAATTTGACAATTTCATCTCCAAAGCTTATCTGAAAGAAATCATTTTCAGCAACAAGATAGATCGCCTATTGTACGATTAAAGAGTGACAGTTTATCGGTTACCTTTCGTAGAGTCTAATATACCTGATGATGCCTCGTGTTGAGGCGAAATACGTGTCGTGTACATTATGGTGGAGTCGTGGTGTGTGTTTGATGTTCGTGTTGTTAATAGTGGTTGGGAAGTGGAGAGATGCTGACGGTCATTTTTTCGGTAAGATTTAATTTAAGTTCCCCGTAAATCCACTTCTTCCAGTTAGAAAACACATTATTATTTTTCTATTTTTGTTTGCTTGTCGCGGATCTTAGCTATGTAAAAATTCTGACTGTCCACATAAATAAAACATTGGTACAACTAATATTGATGAGAAAAGTTGTGGGTAAAAGATGGTTTGGTTGTAAAGCGAAGCCTTGACTGCGCAACTTCATAGAGTGGCTAGGGATAGCGAATACCGCCGAACTCTTTTACCTCATTAAAGACGGAGATAGTTGTGTTAAATAGTCTGCTAACTTTCAGTAGTTGGAGAGACACTATAAGAAATCTTTTTTGTATAATAATTATTTTTTTGTTTTGTATTTAAGGGTGCAAAAAGTTTATTTTCAAGAAATTAGTATAAAATTGAAATAAGTTTATTTCAATAACCCACAATATAAATATATTATATACGACAAAGGTAAATAGGATCCGCAGTATAAAATAAAGATGTGGCGAATTTTTTCAGAAAGCTCTCTCATGTCAATAAAATATGGGTTGCAGGAGCAATTTCATTGCGGAAACACACTGCCATAGTAAATTAAATTATGTAAGCTAGTAGAAATTTCGATAGCGGGAAGTGGTTGTTGATAGAATTGGGATGTACTCGTATAATGTAACAAAATATAATAAGAATAACTGATGATCAATGGCAAATATATAATAGAAAATATTTCATATTTTTATTTTAGTAAAATATGTTTTAGTTATGCAGATTTTGAATTCCATTAGTTAGGAAGATTGATATTTTTTATAGCATAGCTTTAATATAATTATAAAGATATTTATACAAATCATTATAAATATAATATAATAAAATAAGAGTTGTGTATTATAATATGTGAGTTTCTTATTTATCTATCTATAAATTAAGCCATTTTTGTTTTAAATATTATAGATAATATTAACCATATATTACAAGTGGGTAAAAAAGAGATTAGAGATAGGGTCAGACTTAGGGGTTATATTATATAATCGTAACATCTTTTAAATGATAGTTTATTTTTTTAAATTAAGAAATATTATGTTTACAAAGAAAACTATCACTATGTGGACAGTCACAACTATTACTTAACTATAACTAACACCCATAATGTGAGGTAACCTTCATAAATATCGGAGAAAGTTTCAAAGGCACAGATTTCCTTCCTAATTGGCGTAATAAAATTCAAACCCCTTTTGATCTAATTAAATTATTTTTACACCATTAGCTCCAACTTCGGTGTTAAAGGACAATGATATGGGGCAGAAAATTAAAAGTTTAACGTAAAATTTAGGCTGTTGAATCTCCTAAATAAATTCCTTAATTGTTGCTACAATCAGATAATTGCAATACTCTTAATGAAAGGTACACAATATGGACGTAATTAGATTATTGGCAAAGTTAAAAAGCTTACGGACTCAGTAGTCACAGGTTCAATTTCTACATCTGATAAATCTTTCCATCGCACCTAGATCCCTCCATCCATCGGTGCTCAAGACACACATTAGGTTATTGTGCCGGCAAAGTAAGTAAGTAAATAAGTATTTATTACAAGTTTGGATATCCCACCAATTAGCCCTCGAGAATTTTGGATCCAAATGTCTAGAAACGGGAATGGCCTGTGTCGTCAACAGTTCATACCACCGTTTGCCAAGACTCGGTCTTCACTCAGAAAGAAGAAAAGAAAATCCAACGACTGGAATCCAATAATATCATATAAGATACCAGAGTGGTTTCAACGTTTAACGTATTCACTCACTTTAGTGTATGTAAATATATATTATGTGTGAAAGCATAAGAAAAATCTGCTATCACAATGTTTCCTTACTTAATGAATTCATTTTTCCCTTGGCCTCATAATGCTTCGTTCCTTCCGTCACATACTTAACCTAAATGTACTTACCACCTAGTAACTACAAAAAAGGAGACGAAATGTTATATTTCCATTAGTCTGGCCGAATAAAATGAAAACGTACGAGATAAATTACGCGAGAAAAAAATATGAACATTACCAGCTAAGTAATAATTTTAATAAGCCTCACTGGGATTTCATGCGCCAAGTTACTTTAACGAAATCTTTATCAAAGTAAAAACTAATGCAGTTTTTACGAATATAATCTCCAGGTGCTTTTCGTACGAAGCATCCATATATTTGATGTCTTTAGTATATCATAGCTTTAATACATACATGTTTACTTTTTATATTAGTCAGTACCCATTCTAACGATAAGTATTTTTTTTTGAATTGCTCAGCGGTTGACTTAAAATTAACATCATTATTATCACAGCGGTAACAGTCCACTTATGTACCACAAAAGTGAGTAATATCTTCTTCTTTGAATAGAAAGAAAGTTGAAGAATTCAGAATACAGTGATCAGAAAAATGTTTTATGTTACTCGTCGTTATCGGAATTATAAATTGAAATTACATGCATACATACATATCGTTACGCCTGTCTCCCGTAGGGTTAGGCAGAGACCACGGATCTCCATCCATTACGATCCCGGCACACCTTCCTTGCTTCCTTCTTACTCATCCATCTTTTCATCCATCCTTCGTCTCACATTCAACGTACCGAAACGGCTCTCCGTTCGTCGGCCCGATTACGGGACGATCGGCACACTTGCGACTAAGCTCGCCCCTAGCCACGCATCCTTTGGGACGGCAGACCGTAGATTGGCGGAGAAAAAGGGAAAAGGATAGAGAAGAAAGGAAAAGGCAGGGGAAAGAAAATGTGGATTTAGACAGGATGATAGGGATATGATACGACCGCAACGGAAGACGAGCAGTGATACGGTACTAGCTCGGGAGGCCGGGGTCGCGTACCCGTGTACCAATACCATACCTACCGGACAAGCGGCAAAGATACTCCCTGACATTGAAATTACATATATTTGAAAGCACCTTTATTATTATTATTTCTTTTTGTCAAAATTGAATCTTGCAATTTATTACCTTAACTTTTGTTTTATTATTGTCTGCTAAGTTTTTATAACTTCAGTATTCTGTGAAATCGTTAAATATTTTTCTTAATTTGGAAATTCACTACGGACCTGGCAATTTTATGCTTTTCTTCTTTTTTCAATTTATTTAATCTAATGGTACTTCAATGCACGATGACTTTGACTCTCAGTTATTACAAGATACTATAAAAATATATAATAATAATATAAAACATATATTTTTATATTATTGGGTCAAAGTTAAAGTATCAAATGAAAGTTTTTTTTTTACTTTAAAAATATAGTTTGTAAAAAAGTAGTATATACTTATTTTTTAGATTATCCATATATCCAAAAAGCAATATCTTTCGTTTTAAAAAAAATATCGTTTATTATGATATCAATAAAATTTACTTATGGGGGAATTTAAAATACGTGTTTATTTAGGTATTTTAATACGTCTTTTTATATGTACTGTACTTTTACACATATATAATTATTTTTATTATGATAATAATTCCATATATACACGTAAGCCATATAACTTATTGTGGAAGAACGTCAAAAACGTAATAATTTTATACCAGTCGCGTAAAATGTAAAATTAACTGCCAAAAATCCGATAAAACCCCGTTCACGTGTTACTAAGTTATTAATTAGTACTTCATACAGTAGCTTCTAAAGTGTAACTACCAAGAAATAGCGACAGACATTTTATTATTCGCAGGAAGCTAGAATATAATAAACGTTTGATTTAAAAACATATTTATATGAACTTGTCATTTGCTTCCTAAATACTTAGGATCATGACCTGCACTTAACTTGGGAAGCTGAAGATCAGGCTAGGTCGCGCGCCTTAGGGGAGGCCTATGTCTTTTAGAAGACTGTCACAGACTGTTAATGATGATACAATCATTTAATCCTTATTCAATGAATTGTCTCATCATTAATTATATTTAGTGCACACTGCTTGTGTTTATTTACTTCGAAAAAAATTTTTGCTATTCTCTATCATAAATCTTTCTTTATTTTCTTTGTCGTTGTCAGAATAGTTGGCTTTGGCCCAAGCATATTAAGAATTAATTGAAAAAGCGGACAACCAAGCTTTAACTGCAGCTGGAGAGCAGGATAGAAGGAAAGTCTATTGTGAACTCTTTAGATCCATAAATATTATCAGAACAAAGAGATACAGAAAATTTTAAAAATTAAAACTCAAGGTATATGATACCAAAACGCAACTTCCACATAAAAATGTTACCTGTTATTGTAAAATAGATCTACCTTGCGAACGCCGTAATATGCCATTTTAGAGGTATGCCATTTTATTAGTGATAGAACCATGGTCCATCCATGGAAATAGCAAAGGTTAGGAAGCAGTGGAACGAATTGGAGGAGGCCTATACCATATATATACACAAGTTAAGTTCAATATATCTGTTAATATATGTACTGTTAATATATATAACTTTAATGGGAATTAAAACGTTGTTTTTTTATTTATTGTTATGGTAGCATGAATAGATCATCAGAAGCCCAAGTCCCCAAAGGAAGAAGGATGTTCTTTCCCTCCTATTATTCACATCCTTCCCCGAAGGTAGGCGATGCATCTGTAGTACCTGCAGTGGCATGTGTTCATGAGCGCCGGTGACCATCAGGTTACCATCAGGTGAACCGTTCGCTCGTTTGTCTATCGCTTTCAGAAAAAAAACATACTTACGGGAAAGTTATACCGCTATTAGTTTTCAGAGCTGCATTTATTGTATAAGAGGATGCATGTGTGAGGTTGACGGCTGAACTGAAAAAGTTGCGCCCACTTACAAGCCACAAAAAAGGGTTACATAGGTCATAATTTAACTGTTAGTAACTCAACTAAATAGGAGTAAGCTGTTGTATTCGGTGCCAAGTTCATCGAATTTAAGAGAAATCTAATTTATTTTACAGACTTAAAGTTTTGGCCCTTGGCCAATATAACTAATATAAGTTGAGTGCGAAAACTTCCTAGTTTAATTGCGTAGAATAAAATTTTATCGACGTGGTAAAAATTGCACCTATAAAAATTTGGAGTAAAAGTAAAATGTCGTAAAACCGAAGAGCTTCGTATAAGCACGCGTAGTTAGTATTCGATAGATCAAGTTGCGAAAAGTTTATCGAAAAGAATGACGTTATAGCCCAACCAATCGGCGTCGAAGTTGCAAAGTATGAGACACTTAAAACATCATGTCAATCTTAGTTGTACTTGAATATGTCTGTAAGGTGTGAAGTTTTGACAATCCTTAGATAATGGTAAAATTACTCAATTACAAATGCAATCTAGTGATTACCAGTGTACTGTAGTGATACATTAATAAATGTATCGCTACTGTAATTTTTTTAATTAAATATAATAAAACTTGTTTACTTTTTTTCATTCGTTCGTACATTTAAAATAGAAAGAAATAAATCTTATGAAAAAAAAACAAAATTCGATCGTCTGATGATCAGTACGGCCGGCACGTTATAGTACTGTTGACGATCAATGATAATAGTTTATAGCTATACTAAGGTATATATACGTTTATCATATTAAAACGGAGTAATTATTGAAAAAATTTTAAATAACAATTTTATACAAAGATTTAAAAACAATTTTTTTTCTATTCAAACCCATATTACACAAAAAGGGTAATGGACTATAGACATTTGTCGAAGAATTGGCAAGACAAAAAGAAAAGACAAGTGCTGGAATCGAGACCGTATTATGGCAGATTGTGCAGGACACACCCCGGATTGCTGGAGTGTCGATCTGCGTAAGGTGGTATATAGATTCTTGATATGTGACGCCGAAGATCGAGTCAGGTAGTCTAGTGATTACGTATATTTATCAGTGGAATTTCGCTGGTTTATTCCATTAATGTAATATAAAAGTCGTTCAGAAGATCAGATAGCAGAGTCAAATAACTTCAAAAACGTTATATTCGGAAATCCATTTAAATTATTGTTAAATTTAATACCACACTAAGATCCGTTCCTAAAATTTGCCGTAATTTATTTGATGTGAATTTCCGCCCCGAGAGGTTAGCAAGCAGCGTTCAACAAGGAAACACACACCAGCAGTAAATTACGACTGTGAATATTACCAAAGCAATAATATTCCCATCCAAAATGATCAACCGCTTTAGGAGGCAATTGCAGCAAAGTTTTTGATATTTGTGTTTGCTGTTGCGAAATATTTTTTGATTACAAAATTGTAGATATTGTTTGTACTAAAGAGTATGTTGTCTGTGGTCATTGGATGTCCTGTCATGGGAGTGTCTGAACATGTCAATTAATAAAGCTATGAAAAACATATATAATTTGTGATCATTACAATAATACATTATTCCTAATTGGTTAAACGTAAATTCGCGATTCCTCCTCTTGTATACGAAATAGGTTTTAGTTATGTAAAACAAAAAAGAAAAAACTAATGTCAAATATATAAATGGTAAGTATATATATAAAAGAGTTTATAAAGTAAAATTTTCTGTATTGACCCAACACTTAAATCGATATTAAATGTAATCTCAAAATTCACAGAGGCGGCATACAATTTTAATTTAGTGGCGAAAAATCCTATGAATTGTTGGTTGCGTGTTATTGAATCGTTAATTAGTGTTTTATACAGCAGCGCCTCAATTCAACTCCAGAAAAAGAGCGAATGGAATGCTATTTTATTCGCAGGAGGTTTGAAACAAATAAATATTTGTTTCCACAATTTGTTAATGCATACTTTTGAACAATTTTCGTAATTAATTTTTTGCCGTAAGATCCCAGTAGGTTTTGTATTTGATTTAAGTTCTGCGGAACCTTAGTGATCATGCTTTCATTTAATACATGTATATATATATATATATATATATATATATATATAATATACATATAATATATACTTATATTATATATATATATATATATATATATATATATATATATATATATATATATATATAATATAAGTATATATATATATATATATATATATACTTAAAATTAATAATAATACTTAAAATTGGCAAACGGTACAAGAGAATAACTTGTTTGTTAAATTCCTTGGAGAAAAGAGATTATTTTTTTAACAAAAAAAAATGCTTTTCCAGAACAAAGGATGGCTGCATCCATTAGCGCAGCCATTGACCCTAATTAACGGTACGGGACGTAACAACTCACATCCATGGGCAATTGACTTTCTCGTTGCAGAGTTTAATGCAATATTAATACAGGAAAATAACTTACTCTCTTAATCTACATATATGTTTTTTATTGATAATGGAGTCAGGCGTTACTTTGCGGAAATCCATCACTATGTGGACAGTTAAAATCTTTACTTAGCTAAGATCCGCGACAAGCAAGCAATAACAGAAAATTAATAATGTGTGTTTTCCTGCTGGATGAAGTGGATATACTTGGAACTTAAACCAAAACTAACGAAAAACGGCCGTCAGCAACTTTCCACAAACACACACAGACTCTACGGAAGACAACCGAAAAGTCTTCCATAGAGTCTACTATGCCTCGTGTTGGGGCGAAACACGTGTCGTATACAAGGTGGAAAAGTGGTAGTGTGTGTTTGGTCTTGTGTATAGTGGTTGGTAGGTGGAAAGTTGCTGACGGCCGTTTTTCGTTATGGTTTAAGTTTCAAGTATATCCACTTCATCCATCAGGAAAACACACATTATTAATTTTTTGTTATTGTTTGCTTGTCGCGGATCTTAGCTAAGTAAAGATTTTGATTGTCCATGTTTTTTATTGTTATCTTATTGATTACTTCACGTTATTTGCGTACTAAAGCGATGTAGGATACACATATCACAGATATGTTGCTATGTGAAACAGAGTCATCAAACAGAGTCATCTATTTTCTCTTTGTATTACTAAATCGACAAAGTCCTTACACGTGAAGGAATAGATGGCGTTGATAGTGTATTTGTTCAACGACGAGCATTGTATAATATGTATATGCTTTAAATCGGTCCTTTTACTCAGTTGTACTCTGTATACTGCCCACTCGCCATTTGCTTTCACGAGTAGACTGAGTGAGAAGATTTTAATATCACAGGAAATTGGCATTAAGTGGAAGAATTTTACTTACTTATTACATTTGGTATTATTTGTATGGTATAATATTATTACGGTGAGGATGGAGATTCGGAGGCCCAATTCCTTTTCCATTGTTTTATTTCCTTTTTTTCCCATTTGATTAATTCCTCTTCTCTTCGCATTATTCACATTTAAGATAAGCAATCACGATCCTGACCCTTTAAAAAAGAAGAAACGAGTTAGCGATATCAGATGGCCTGATTACATGCCTTTTAACAACAAAACATATCAATTATAACTGCTAGACTATTGTGGCTTATTAAGATAAGTAGACGTAGATTAGTAGACGATGCCAACCATCGACTGGTATTTACTCATCTAGTTGCCTCGTTTTATGCCATTTTGTGCTGAGAACCACCCAGCAAATTGATCTCCCTTAAAATTAAAGTCGTATTACCACGCTCGGCAGGTAGATAGAAGATCGCTGATGGGCTTTTATTATTCAGGTACACGATGCTCCTCTCCTGGTTTTTACTCCTGTAGACGAGACGTCTACGGGAGTAATATTTATGAATGATTATTTTTAAAGAATTGGGTTGTCCTTATTCCATGTCTAGAACCACTACAGGAAACACAATATAAATAATTTTGTTTATATTAGCATTATTAAACTGAATTCGAACTTAAAACTGATTTTTCGATTTAATAAAACGTACGAAACGTTTTAATAAATTGTTCACACGTGATTAAGTTCGATATATATTGCAGTCACGCCATGCGCTTTGTGCTTACAATGCAAGTCTTATGTGACAAATATTTTTTTACTTGGAGTTCTGATAAGTTAGGATTAATTAAATTTAAGTAGATAATGTTCTTGGGTTCACATTTTAATGTTTAAAATGAAATATATAATTTGCATATTACTTATAACTAAATATACGTTATATAATACATTAATAATTTTTAATACCATATTTGTACCAATTTCCGAACCGATAAGACATTGTATTCTAAAAAACATCTATCGTACTTGCTATACCTTGATTACTTTCCATTAGGCTTAATGCTTTTTCTTTTGCATTTATATTCCATAAAAAACAAACTTGGAAGCCAAAGCCCAGTAGTGGACTGTACGTCCGTATTGATTAATTTTTTTTTTAATGAAAAGTTAATCGGTAATATAAGAAAGATGGACAGTCAAGCTTACTTTGCTGTCGCGCTTGTCTTTCGTAAAATTTGTAATATTCAAGGATGCCTCATGTCGACGCGGAACAGATTATTAAAAGTGATAGTGTGTATTTGACGTTGTCGACGTTGGTTACCATGATAAAGTGATAGAAGTTATGCTGTTAGCTGTTTCTCAGTAAGAATTAGACTTATAAGTCCCTATACACTACTCCACAAACAAACAATATTATTCCAATTTGTGATCGCGGATTTTAGCAAAGCAAGCTGTCCATCTTTGTAATTAATTTCCGCAAAGTAACGTCTGTCTCCATCATTAGAATTATTATCACTTAGAATTAAAGGACGATTCATAATTCATTCATAACTTCATGTCTATGTGGTGCTACCAAGTAGGAAACAGGCGCAGATTTTATGACGTAATACAATAGTTTCGAAAACAAAATAAACATTGAAAACCTTAAAGGATCCTAAAACGAGTTAAGATATTTCCAGCAATAGATGTTGTGTTGTAACCTTTGCCACAAAGCCCTTGAAGTTGACGTCTTTAACTGTAATTTCAACAAAGACACTAAGAAATTCCACCTGAGCTTTATTTACCGCACAAGTTCTTAAACTGTTATGATGTAATACAGTTGTGAGAATGGTGTGAGATGCAGCTAATCTTGCAATAAAATTGCGATGCCTGCCTCTTTATTTTTGCCTTTAATAATGGATCAATAAACTTACATTCTTTACACGGAGTAATAGAAGTTTAAAATCATATAAACTTTTTGCGGTATATATTTTTTCCTATAATTAACCTTTTGCACGCAAAGTGCGGCTTAAGACACGCCTGCCTGCACTCAGAATACTTGACTGTACTGCAGTAGGATTTGCTTAACGCCATGTGACGTGTAATTTTAACTGAATTGCAAAACAGCACACTTTGAAATAAATCTCTGTGTAAAATAAGTCTTCGTTTCGTTTATATCTTGAGTATCATGGTGATTTTAATGAAGACAGTTCAACTTGCAATTATCTCCAAACTAAAGGTAGCTTCGATAAACCGGTATTAAAAAAGTATTTATAATTTTCTTCTTAAGAAAATATAATTATTTAAAAAAAATTGTTAATTTAGATAGATAATACAAAATTCCTCACTTTGGACCCAAAGGAGGTGAAGTATTTGGTAACGAGATGAAGGGGAAAGTAGGAAAAGCGGCAGAAGGAGATAAAATAAAAAAATAAGGCCAATAAGGGAAGGCTACCTTCTTCCCTATGAGAGAGATGTCTCTTAGTCGCTAGATTTGGTCTTTTTACTTAGTAGCAAACTAAGCGTTAAGGCTCAAGTATGAGACAGTGAATTTATTCACCAATGATTTATTTATACATTAATTATTCTAGTAAAATAAAATATAAAATTACAATTAAAACATTTAACGTTAAAATGTATTAAATCAACGATACTTAATATTGTGAGCATTTTTTAAA
>JASFAT010002541.1:0-10879 GCA_031353405.1 Baronia brevicornis
AATATGTCGACTTCGAGTTTCGCCTATGTCTCCACGCCTTTTCACGGCTCGACTCTATCAGCCTTCGAGAAACCCAATGAATTCGCTTCCCAATTTTCCCTTAAGTCGGTGACGGAGAGCGTCGCAGACGTTGCATATTGCTGTTTCTGCTGCAAGAGGAAACCTAAGAGTGAACCTAATAAATTCTTTGATATTTCTTTACTTAGTGACCCCACATACTTAGTGATTCTCATCTCAAGTAGCACCGTCGCTATATCATGCACGAATTTTATTATTCTGCTACCCTCATACGCCCAAAACATCGGCTTCGACAAGTCCCACGGGGCTTTACTCCTCAGTACAGTTTCAGCGCTCGATCTGGTCGGACGCATTGGCGGTTCTGCATTGTGTGATTTAAATTTCATGCCCAAGTCCTTTTATTTTGTCGGTGGTTTATTTTTCGCTGGCGTTACTTTAGTGATAATACCCTTTCTTGAAACATATACAACAATTAGTATTGTATGTGCGTTTTTCGGGTTATCCTCTGGTATAAACAACAGTGTAACTACGTTGGTTATGGCTGAAATATTAGGTGTGGATCGACTCATGTCAACATACGGCATAAGTTTGTTCGTCAACGGTATTTTACAGCTGATCGGTCCGCCGATATGCGGACTTTGGTTTGAAAATGACAAGAACTTCGTCAATATGTTTGTCACGTTCGGTTTCATATTTATAGGTGGCGCGTCTTTATGGTTATTTATGCCCCTAATAAATAGACGTAAGAGGAAAATGGCCGAAAAGGCCCAAGAAAAGGAGCTTATGCAAAAAATTTGATTTGAAAAATGTTAAATAACTATATTGTTCTATCGAATCCATAAGAAATTTTGTGTTAAGCGATTTTATTTTTGAATATTTATATTTTTTCTTGTTACCATTCCAACTAAGCTAATATTACTTATGCTAGGAAATGATTCACATTAATATTATCTATTAACCCATTGACTGCAAGACATATTTAGAGCGTCTTGCCCTGGGTGCCAAGGTTTTATTTTGAAGAATACATGAAAGTTTACAAAATATAATTATATTAAGTTACTGATATATAATATTGTAATAGCATTTACAGGAATTTTTATTGAAAAAAAAATACTACGAGATAACTCGTAGCTGACGTCACTAAATAAAATTCCTGTGCTGGTTGCCACTACGAGATATCTCGTAGTTGGCACTCAATGGGTTAAACGTTTTCGTAAACGTAATATAGTTTCTTACGGTTCAATTTTATGAAATCTTGTATTTGTCAAGCAAACAATTTCACTGTCTAGTGATTTTGGTTCGATTCCGTGGTTAGAGTAACTAATTTCCGAGCCAAGGGTGCAAATTCCCGTTGTAACTAAAAATACAAGTTATTAATTAACACAAACGTGAATTTCGTGTGTGTCTAGTTGCAATTTGTTTATGGCTGTTTTATTTCATAGACACTGTATCCAAATTCTCCAATCGTATCGAATAAAATCATTACATCGGACAGAGAGGGATTGTGATGGGAGAGTGTCGTCTTATTTTGCTCACACACACATATATATATAATAATATTAGATTGGTGCATATGAAATGTCAGATTTTTAAGATAATATATAAAACTGCATACCTTTTTTTAAAAGCTGTATTCGCGTCAATACACTTTTCCCAGCGAGACTTTAAAGCCTGACTCTCGCAATGGACAGTACGACTAAAAACGAGGTTATGCCAAAAACAAAAGTATAACGAAAACAGGAAGACAAATGTTCGCATGTAAAAAAAAATCCGACATTTCATATGCACCAACCTATACCCTGTATAAGTAAGTTTGATC
Organism: Baronia brevicornis; assembly: GCA_031353405.1. Lineage (NCBI taxonomy): Eukaryota > Metazoa > Arthropoda > Insecta > Lepidoptera > Papilionidae > Baronia > Baronia brevicornis. Next base: position 1,838 of record JASFAT010002541.1, read on the forward strand.
TTTTTGACAGATGTTAATTTTTCTGATTGACATAACTTTGCAGTGACGAACATATTATTTTCTTAATTTAATGATTTTAAAAATTGTAAAAATATTAAAAAAAATTCAAGCGTTATCCGAAAATTTTAAGACTTTTTATTGCTTCAAAGTAAAATTTAAATAGGAACACTGAAAATAATAGACGCTTGTACAATGTTACATCGGTCTATACTGTTATTCGTATCCCATCCGTCCGACCCAAAAAAACCAAGCTAACTTGTACAGGGTAAATAAATACTATGAATGCTATTTAATAATTATGCAGGGTTTATTTTAAAGTTTAGTTCATTATATCTTAAGACAGTAGAATATTCCAGAATTACATTCGTGTCGATGTAGATAATTCGTGGTGTATGGTGATTTACAAAATTCAGTATCGTCCATGTGATAATTTTTACATTTTTCATCACATTTAATAGATGTATATTTAATTTAGGTATGGGAAAATGAATTTAGTGTAATTTTACTCTCTATTTTTTTTTCTTAATAGATAAATCTTAAACCTATAACTTGAGGCTTCCTTTATTATGAAATCGTAATTTTGTAAATAAATCGTTGTTGTCGATATTTTATGATGTATTTTATTACGCTAAGAAAACCTAAAAGCTAAGATATTAATCGCAATTATTTACATGAAAGATAAAAAGAAATAGGTATTTTAATGCTACAAACATAAAAATTGTGATTTAATATTATAGAAACCTAACATAACCTAACAAATATATTTTATTTTCATTTCTTTTGTTAGATTAAAAAAGTACATGGTAACGTTTATTGGATCCTGCCATAGGACGTTTTTTTTAATTAGTAATTTTTTAAGTTCTTAATTTATAAATTAGTAGACAAAGGTAAAAGAGGACGAAGCCTAGAAAATTGAGAAAATTCCAAATAAAAAAACTGACTCCAAAGAGTTTAACATATACAAGGACAACAATGTATTTGCCACATTAAATTGTTTATCTCACAGAAATGTATTTAAAGCTTGTTGCTTTTCATTCAGAATTTATTATATCACTACAGTGGCTACAGTATTTTTTATTTTTCATTATATTTTTAAAACAAACTTTTTTTAAATGTGTAATGTACTAATGACTAAATAGTCATTAGGTCTTTTGAGGCTTTTCTAATGTTCATGTTGGAAATCACTAAGAAATTGTTTAAAATTTTTTTCATAAATACTTTGTATGAAGCAATATGATTAAGAAATTATTATTTTAAAAAATTGTTTGAAAATTCACCATGAAGTTTATATGAAAATTTGAAGTTTATTTCCAAATAAAATCAATCTCTTGTAGTTAAAAGAGTTTTACGCAAATTACCCACGAAATGTATTTCAAAAGTTATCGATATTAGTCACGGAGAAAGAAGTCGATTTATTTCCCCGCGAAGACTTAATTTATTTTAAAACTGATAGAGCTATTTTCAAATTAATAATATACATTTGTATACATACAATTCTTAATTGCTCTTTATTGAGGATCTAATTATCTAAATTTAACATTCCGATAACGGTATTCCATTTTTATAAAAGTGAAACAATTGTATATTACACTGTGTAGAATAGATAATTACTTCCAGTTTGAGAAATTGTCGTTTTTATAATTTATCGAATATGTATGTATAGTTGTCAACTTTCACGCAATTAATGCAATCAATTTACCATCATATATGTAAAGTTATCAACGTTCACGCAATTAATGCAATCAATTTACCATCATATATGTAAAGTTGTCAAGTTTCAGGCAATAAAGGCAAGTGGTCAAACATCATATGTTTATAAAGTTGTCAACTTTCAAGCGATGAAGGCAAGCGGTCAAGCATCACAATTATAACAGTCGTTAAATTCAATTCGTATTCTACGTTTTTTCTAAGCTTTTGTTAGCAGTAATATTAATTAATATTTAAGTTTATATCAAAGAATCAAAAATTGAAAGAATGTAAAATGTATATTGTCTAGTTTTATTAGGAATGTTTCCATTCCATTTGTCGCGCAGAATAGAACTTTATTATTTATAGCACAAATTTTATTGTTACGTAATTTTAATTAGCTGTTTTTACGATGTATGACATAGTTATAATGCATTTTTAATGTAAAATAAAATTATATATTTTGTGCAAAAATTGTGGTTTTATTTTTAGGAACTTTTGTTCAAGATAAATATATACTGTTCGATACGACGGTATCTTCGTGCCCGTACTTTTAAATGATTCTCAGAGATTTGTCTACCCTTATTATTTTAAAGGCTTTTTCAATTTATTTATAAAAAATGATTGCAAAAACCCGTTATTTTTCGTGAAAGAACTTAGAATCAATGGTTTTCATAATTTCGCCGCACAAGAAACAGGCACTAAACAAAAATTTCAAAAACTGTTTTAAATAGAATATCGTGTAACATGAGCTGAACTGTATGAGCCTGATTTATTGTTTTATGTATTTTATCATGACCTTTCGTGCGAAAGATACGCGGAAAAAATGTTATAAAATAGATTGGAAAAAATATTAATAAAATAGAGTTTTTAATAAAAATTTTCAAGTAAACAAATTTTTCATTTCTTTGCGTTATTTGTGGAAACGAAGCTATGATGATAATCGATAAACAAATTTATTACCAAGCTCGATGTAACCCCCTCGTTTCATCAGCAATTAGTCAGAATAATAGGGAAGCTATCTTCTTTTATAAAAGAAAAGTAGCTGTTATTGCAGAAAAGGTAGTAATTTTGCATACATCGATCATCAATACAGCCAAAATAGTCCGGTGAAGTTCCTCATAAATGAGGGGTGTTCTGTAATCCCCGCGCTAAGTATACACGTGGGTATTGCAGATTTATTTGCAATAACTGCAAGATTTTTTTTTATAATAAAACATATTGGGTAGTTCAATTAATATATTTAATTGTGACGAATAAAATTGAGCATTTTCCATGCTTAGAGAAGTGGGTTAAGCCTTTCATCCAGTTACTGGTGCCTACATTAGGCGTTATATGTCAGAGACTGTTGGCTTAATAGGGTTAGTTAACAGGTCATATCGTGTAAAAGTCCGCATATAACGTCGTGCCATTCGAATCGTCTATAACCTGGATCTCACCGAACGGCTTGATTCTTTGGCATTGCGGAAGGATGTCTCTTCTCTCAGCATCTTTTATCGTTTTTACCACGGACAGTGCTCTGAGGAATTGTTCGGAATAATTCCTGCCGATAATTTCTAAAATAATTTCTTTGGCGATATTTCCGAACCGATACGACATTGAATATTTTCAAATAACAAGCCTACTCATATCTTAAAGGCCGGTAACACAACTCTGATGCCTCTGGTATTGCGGATGTCTATGGGAGGCGTTGATTGCTTTCCATCAGGTGATACGCTTGCTCTTTTGCCTCTATCCCATAAAAAAATCCATGAAATCCTTAATCGTAAAGGAATCTGTTTTAATTAATATTTTATATTTTTCTCTTTTCAGCTTGAACCGTTTATCGAAGAAGACATACACGATCTAGAGGCCAGCCACCCAAGACTTGTACTAACATCCGAAGATAATACGCCTCCGGGCGATAGATGTCTCAATGGATCTCCGCCAATATTTAAACACCGATCGAACGCCATGTTGGACGACCGATCGCCGAACAAACTTGACTTCGCTAGATCGGCCAGTGCTGCCCAAGTTGCGGTTCGAAATCCAGACGAGCATAGGACCAGGAAAATATCAACTACGTCCTCTAAGCACACAATGTCACAAATATCGAGTAAAATATCGATTTCGTTGTTAGAATCCGTGCCGGAAGGGAAGTCCAGCCGTGCGAATTCCCAAGAGATTTTCGGAAAGAAACTCACTGTACCAAAAACACCAAAACGTAGTCCGTCTACCTCTAGTTTCCAGTACATGTCTACTCCTTTCCACGGCTCTACACTTTCCGCTTTTGAGAAACCAAGCGAATTTGCCTCGCAGTTCAGTTTGAAATCCGTTACAGATAGCTTGGCACCTATCGCATATTGTTGTGGTTGTATAAAGAAGCCTAAAGAAGACGATGCGAAGAAGGAACCCAGCAAATATTTTGATCTGCAGCTACTAAAGGACCCGATATACCTTGTTATCTTAATATCAAATTGTACTTGCGCGATATCTTATACAAATTTTTTAATCTTAGTACCCTCGTATGCACTGGAATGCGGGTTTGATAAATCTTTAGGTGCGTACCTTTTATCGATTATTTCAGCTTTAGATTTAGTCGGCAGGATCGGCGGATCGGCTGTATCAGATATAGTTACAACCCCCAAGCGTTATTTCTTCATAACGGGATTATTTATTTCCGGTATAAGCTTAGCAATGATACCGTTGGTTTCAAGCTATGCTGCTATCAGCGCTTTCTGTTCTATATTCGGTATCGCTTCGGGTATTAATGTTGGTGTTACAGCTCTAGTTATGACAGAAATGTTGGGGACGGAGAGGTTGATGTCGTCCTATGGAATAAGTTTGTTTGTGAACGGCATAGTGCAGTTAATAGGCCCACCAATTTGCGGGCTCTGGTTCGAATATACCCATTCGTATAAATCACTGTTCGTAACACTCGGTTTGATATTATGCGGTGGGGCAGCATTGTGGTCGTTGGTACCTTTCATAAATAGACGAAGGAAAAAAGAACAGAGGATTAAGGAGAACTTTGAGAGCAAAGCGTAATAACGATTACAATCAAGTTAATTATCGAGAAATCCTGTCAATTTACATTATTTTATTTTTTAGTATATAACTTAAAGCATATATTATTAAACTTACTAAAAATTATTGCAATATCAAATAATTCCATCTCCAAATTATTGGATTCTTTTTTGGTATAACATTGTTCAAACAACATATTGATTTTTAATTTACTTAAATTCATACATTTAAATCGATACTTCTGCTATTCAAATAAAGAAATATAAAACAAAAGCATAGAGTGTATTCTGTTAATCAAAAATCTGAACTTAAAAATTATATTCGTTTCGTTTACTCTAATGCATTACATATGTTCTATCTCGATCTAAACGAACGGACTTCTTCGAATGCTAACATTTTTCGACATGTTTCTTGTACGCTAATAAATTTCTCGATTTAAATCCTTCCTTAAAATAATATATGCTCTAAGAATTTTATATTTTTTTGTTTATCTCAAAAAGATAGGGTCCATTTTGATCATAAGGTTTAATACGAATTATTTAATATTTTAGTTAATTATAATTTTTCTTACTTTTACCAGTTAACCCTTAAATGCATAATGATGAAAAACTGCAACATATCACTTAAACGGCCCTTATAACATTGCTTGAATATAATAGTGTACAGTAAATGCATAGTGTTGTATATCTGCAACATAAGGTTTTTTAATAAACTAGTATAAAAAATATTATATATATTATTCTTTTCTATTTTTCCCTGAATTGTAGTGTACTTATCTGCAAGATATATATTTTTTTAAAGTATAAATAAAAGTCATGCATTTAAGGGTTAATATGAAAATTTAAATTTTAACTAAGGGATATACTCGTAGGCTTACTATACTATATTTGTATATTAGAGGCATTTATTAATAAATGTGAACATTTAATTATTTTAATAAAAATAGTTTATCTTTAAAACGTTTAATCTTTACTTTTTTCGTAACATTATGTATGGTCATAAATTTGCATGTATTAATTATGCCATATCCTATTCTATGGCGTTGTTCGTTTAAAGTAACGTCTTGCTTGTGAAGATATAATATATTTTTTATAATGCTAAATTTTCATTGTACGTTTTAAGGAAACAAAATTACCTAATAGAAAAAAATTCATTCTTCATTCATTTTTAAATTATATTTATAAAATGTTGCTTTTGCTTAATGTTGCCCCGTATATGAATGTATTTCTGCCTTCTAATCTTTTCTGTTCACCTTAATTAATATAAACCAATTCAATTACTTAAATTAAATGATAATATTATTTCTTAACCTAAATATGTAAGTTATTTTATTAAACGACATAAACCATGTGATTTTCTAGTTTATTATAATCATACTCCTCAATTATGTCGTTATCTTAGCACAACTAATAATTGAATACTGATAATTTTTTTTAATTTTTACTTTTAAGTCTTATATTTTTATATTCAAGACACTGTATTAATAGTATTTTTTATTAAAATGTAATAAAATTAATATTTAAAATGTAATATTTAAATAAAAATTTGTGATAGTTTATGATATTTACTACGAAAATCACATGGTTTATGTCGTTTAATAAAATAACTTACATATTTAGGTTAAGAAATAATATTATCATTTAATTTAAGTAATTGAATTGGTTTATATTAATTAAGGTGAACAGAAAAGATTAGAAGGCAGAAATACATTCATATACGGGGCAACATTAAGCAAAAGCAACATTTTATAAATATAATTTAAAAATGAATGAAGAATGAATTTTTTTTTCTATTAGGTAATTTTGTTTCCTTAAAACGTACAATGAAAATTTAGCATTATAAAAAATATATTATATCTTCACAAGCAAGACGTTACTTTAAACGAACAACGCCATAGAATAGGATATGGCATAATTAATACATGCAAATTTATGACCATACATAATGTTACGAAAAAAGTAAAGATTAAACGTTTTAAAGATAAACTATTTTTATTAAAATAATTAAATGTTCACATTTATTAATAAATGCCTCTAATATACAAATATAGTATAGTAAGCCTACGAGTATATCCCTTAGTTAAAATTTAAATTTTCATATTAACCCTTAAATGCATGACTTTTATTTATACTTTAAAAAATATATATCTTGCAGATAAGTACACTACAATTCAGGGAAAAATAGAAAAGAATAATATATATAATATTTTTTATACTAGTTTATTAAAAAACCTTATGTTGCAGATATACAACACTATGCATTTACTGTACACTATTATATTCAAGCAATGTTATAAGGGCCGTTTAAGTGATATGTTGCAGTTTTTCATCATTATGCATTTAAGGGTTAACTGGTAAAAGTAAGAAAAATTATAATTAACTAAAATATTAAATAATTCGTATTAAACCTTATGATCAAAATGGACCCTATCTTTTTGAGATAAACAAAAAAATATAAAATTCTTAGAGCATATATTATTTTAAGGAAGGATTTAAATCGAGAAATTTATTAGCGTACAAGAAACATGTCGAAAAATGTTAGCATTCGAAGAAGTCCGTTCGTTTAGATCGAGATAGATACATTCTATGTAATGCATTAGAGTAAACGAAACGAATATAATTTTTAAGTTCAGATTTTTGATTAACAGAATACACTCTATGCTTTTGTTTTATATTTCTTTATTTGAATAGCAGAAGTATCGATTTAAATGTATGAATTTAAGTAAATTAAAAATCAATATGTTGTTTGAACAATGTTATACCAAAAAAGAATCCAATAATTTGGAGATGGAATTATTTGATATTGCAATAATTTTTAGTAAGTTTAATAATATATGCTTTAAGTTATATACTAAAAAATAAAATAATGTAAATTGACAGGATTTCTCGATAATTAACTTGATTGTAATCGTTATTACGCTTTGCTCTCAAAGTTCTCCTTAATCCTCTGTTCTTTTTTCCTTCGTCTATTTATGAAAGGTACCAACGACCACAATGCTGCCCCACCGCATAATATCAAACCGAGTGTTACGAACAGTGATTTATACGAATGGGTATATTCGAACCAGAGCCCGCAAATTGGTGGGCCTATTAACTGCACTATGCCGTTCACAAACAAACTTATTCCATAGGACGACATCAACCTCTCCGTCCCCAACATTTCTGTCATAACTAGAGCTGTAACACCAACATTAATACCCGAAGCGATACCGAATATAGAACAGAAAGCGCTGATAGCAGCATAGCTTGAAACCAACGGTATCATTGCTAAGCTTATACCGGAAATAAATAATCCCGTTATGAAGAAATAACGCTTGGGGGTTGTAACTATATCTGATACAGCCGATCCGCCGATCCTGCCGACTAAATCTAAAGCTGAAATAATCGATAAAAGGTACGCACCTAAAGATTTATCAAACCCGCATTCCAGTGCATACGAGGGTACTAAGATTAAAAAATTTGTATAAGATATCGCGCAAGTACAATTTGATATTAAGATAACAAGGTATATCGGGTCCTTTAGTAGCTGCAGATCAAAATATTTGCTGGGTTCCTTCTTCGCATCGTCTTCTTTAGGCTTCTTTATACAACCACAACAATATGCGATAGGTGCCAAGCTATCTGTAACGGATTTCAAACTGAACTGCGAGGCAAATTCGCTTGGTTTCTCAAAAGCGGAAAGTGTAGAGCCGTGGAAAAGGGGGGGGGGGGGGGGGGGGGGGGAGAGAGAGAGAGAGAGAGAGAGAGAGAGAGAGAGAGAGAGAGAGAGAGAGAGAGAGAGAGAGAGAGAGAGAGAGAGAGAGAGAGAGAGAGAGAGAGAGAGAGAGAGAGAGAGAGAGAGAGAGAGAGAGAGAGAGAGAGAGAGAGAGAGAGAGAGAGAGAGAGAGAGAGAGAGAGAGAGAGAGAGAGAGAGAGAGAGAGAGAGAGAGAGAGAGAGAGAGAGAGAGAGAGAGAGAGAGAGAGAGAGAGAGAGAGAGAGAGAGAGAGAGAGAGAGAGAGAGAGAGAGAGAGAGAGAGAGAGAGAGAGAGAGAGAGAGAGAGAAAGAAAGAAAGAGAGAGAGAGAGAGAGAGAGAGAGAGAGAGAGAGAGAGAGAGAGAGAGAGAGAGAGAGAGAGAGAGAGAGAGAGAGAGAGAGAGAGAGAGAGAGAGAGAGAGAGAGAGAGAGAGAGAGAGAGAGAGAGAGAGAGAGAGAGAGAGAGAGAGAGAGAGAGAGAGAGAGAGAGAGAGAGAGAGAGAGAGAGAGAGAGAGAGAGAGAGAGAGAGAGAGAGAGAGAGAGAGAGAGAGAGAGAGAGAGAGAGAGAGAGAGAGAGAGAGAGAGAGAGAGAGAGAGAGAGAGAGAGAGAGAGAGAG
>JASFAT010000059.1:0-28107 GCA_031353405.1 Baronia brevicornis
AAAGATTAAACTATTGTTACTAGTTAAGAACCAATCCTGCAGTCTAAGCACGAAGGAAAGAGGGAAGTCCAATACCAAAAAATTAAAAAAAAAAAGATATTCATATGTACATAGTTTAACTTACCAGTAGTCGCAGTACGTCTGCGAACACTCCAGGCTTGCAATTGATTTGCTGATGCCCTAAGGGCATCAGCAAATCAATTGCAAGCCTGGAGTGTTCGCAGACGTACTGCGACTACGGTAAGTTAAACTATGTACATATGAATATCTTTTTTTTTTAATTTTTTGGTATTGGACTTCCCTCTTTCCTTCGTGCTTAGACTGCAGGATTGGTTCTTAACTAGTAACAATAGTTTAATCTTTCTGAAACATACAAGTTTAACACTTAAAGTGTCCTGGGACGTTCACAGGCGACCCTCGATTAATGTCGATTTTTCAAAATGTATCGCAACTCTTACACATTCGAGGACTACGTGAATGATTGTGGCATTTACGCTAAGATAACCCTTGCATAATGAATTGTCCATTACACCGATTTTAAATGCGTCCTTATTCACTGGATAGTAAGAAGTCATATCTTCCCTTTTTATCGTACGCAACGACTATGACAAGCAAATACCAGTAGATGTGTAGCATCTTTTTCCCGACTACTAAAAATAAATAAAAAAATAACGACAATCTCAAATCCTTAAGCTTGCGAATTGCGGCAACGACCCTTAAATGACCAATATCCATCGACCCTTAAATGACCAACAACCTAATGTTGTTAAGGCTGCTTGATGATGATGATGGTTAAAACCCAAATCCATGAATTGAGATATATACTTTAATAAATGTCATGCGGGAATGATGTTTAAGGAAGCACAATATAAAAACAAACAAAAATGTAGTAAATTTATTTTTTCAAATGTCCTTGTCTGTATTAAATAATACAGCCAATTGATAAATGAATACGAATCATATCAAGTAGCGTACGTAATAAGGTCGAGATCAGACTTATTCAACTCTTTAATATTTATACGCGCAATTGAATGCTAAAGTGGTGAAACCATTATTGCATGAAAGACTAGGGTTGCTCATTGTGAAGTAAAATGTATTGATATTATAATCTTTTCGATTAGTTTTTATTGTACAAATATACAATAAAATAAAATAAATCCACCGTAAGAACTAACTACAAATTTTCCATTGATACCTATTTCACATATTTTACTGTAAAATAAAATCGTACAACACGTAAGGAAATTCCAGTAGATTTCTGTTTTTTCGAGTCTCGGCCAAATATCTTGTTCTTAGCAAAAACCGATTAGATTATCGGCTATGATCGTCAATACACAAAACTTGCAATTACTTGAAAAGTGTTACGAATAGTATTAAACAAAAAAAAAACATTTATTTATTCTGCAATCACAAATACATTTCATTTATAATGAATAAAACAAGAAACAAAATGACTAATACTAATATTACATATACATTAAATGCACATATTATTTGACCATTTATATTATAGTTCTCGTTCCATGCATCAGAAATTGTACGAAACGGGAGGTAAGTATTCATTATGAAAAGTGACAAATAAAAATATGTAACCAAAATAAATTGTAATCCAAAAACTTGAATGGCTGACAATATTTTGAGGTGAAGTTTCATTTCAAATAATTTGGTTTCTTTTTCCAGAATTTTGTGTCAAGCGGCAATAGCAATAGCCCAATTGGTTGGGGTTGTGCCTACGGTCTAAGTTGATGGGTTCGATTGCACCTACCATTTTATGCGTTAACCATGTTTCTTCATAATACAGAAGTTCATGCAACAAACTGACCGATTTTTATTTTTTATTTTTACCAGGATAAGAAGACAGTAGAGTACAAACCAATAAGAAGCGTTCTAGTAGCAAATCGAGGTGAAATAGCTATAAGAGTGTTCCGGGCATGTACGGAATTGGGCATCAGATCTGTTGCTATATACAGCGAGCAAGATCGTCTTCAAATGCACAGGTAGTCATATCAGTCAGTAGTCATGTCAGAATATAGTAATCTTTATAATCACATCTTTTTAGTAGGATTTTCTGTATCGTGAGTACTGTTACAAATGCAAAATAACACCGACAGCTATACAGGCTGTATACTCGTAGGCTATGCAAATTTATTTAGACACGGTAATAGATCTAACCGTTGGCTCGGAAACCGAATATTTCAGTTCTGCGCCATACATATAGGCCACGGTAACAAGGGTACTGTAGTGATACATTCATAAATGTATCACTTATGCATTAAAACCTTTTGTATTATATTACTTTTTTTACATTCGTAATTTTCAAATTTAAAATGAAAGGAAATAAATTGTTTTTTAAAACTAAATACATTAGTTCGACTGACGTCTTTTGGATAGACATGTCGCCGAGTACAGCATGCTTGTGGGCCTGATGCCGCGCAGGCACGGCTGCCTCGCCGCATCCCCGCCGCTTCAAAATGATATTAATTTATTCTTCTATTCACTGTACCACACATTTATTCACACTTTATCAATTAATATTTTATATATCTCATTTTCTTATGCCGGAAGGGTGATATGTCTATGTCAAAACAATTTATTTCGTTTCATTTTAATTTTGAAAATTACGAATATAAAAAAGTAATATAATAGAAAAGGTTTTAATGCATTAGTGATACATTTATGCGTACTGGTTACAATACATGAACAACATGGAATAATATCCGAACTTGAACTTGAATATATATAAATTCCAGGATTTTCCCCATGGCTTCGCTCGCGTGGAATTTGGTCGTGAAAGTTTCGCGAAAGATCATTTTAAATATATATATATATATATATATATATATATATATATATATTTTTGGTTCACAATTTTGGTCATAGTGGCTTTCACATAAAAGGTAGATATATGTTGTCGCGGACTTTTATTTAGAACTATTCAAGACAAACAATCCTACGGTACATCATCTTTATGTAACTCCAATGGTTTAGGCAGCGTATGCCAAGATAGCTCTCAGAGGCCAGATTTTTTTCCGACTTAATTGACATGTATCGTTATATTACGACCAAAAAAATTACATAAAATCATTACAAACTATAGCCTATGTGTTATTCCGATTTATAACCTATATTACTGTGAAGTTTCATCCAAATCCGTCCAGTAGTTTTTTCGTGAAAGAGTAACAAACATACATACTCACAAACTTTCGCATTAATAATATTAGTAGTAAAGGAATTAGTAGGATTAGTAGGATATTAGTAGGATTTATTTCGCGACCTTATAAGCTAAAGGTTCGATGATAAGATCAACATTTGTAAATTTTACATAATATACAAATCTGTGCTTAATTTCCTTATTTGCAGACAAAAAGCAGACGAATCGTACTTGGTGGGGAGTGGTCTGTCACCAGTAGAAGCATACTTGAGCATCCCCGAGATTATTCGCGTGGCCAAGGAAAACGATGTAGACGCAGTGCATCCTGGTTACGGGCTATTATCTGAAAGGTAAGTATTGTCAGTAAATCGGTTTGTGCCGTGTATAATGTGATTCTAGATAATTAGTAAAATATTATATTTGACATGTGATTACTTAAGATTTTTATGTGTAAGCATTTGTTGGTAGCTAAATATATTAATTAAATCAATCATTGTTTTTTGTATTTGATCTTTAATAATATTTTACATCACTTATAGTGCGCTGTCCAGTTGGATCTTCAGATTCACACATCCAGTTTCTGACAACCATTCTGCGTCTGGCTGGGAAGCATCCCACACTACGTTTTCCAAGACATAACCTTTACGTCAACGCTTCTCTAATTCAATGGTTCTCTGATAAAAGCTATCAGCCCTTTGCCACTTAGTTTTGCGAACTCGGAAAGCTGTGTTGGTGATTTTAGATATCTGGCGGACAGCTTAATGTTATCCACCGAAAAGACCGTGAGCTTAGCTCTCTTCATTGCTCAATGAGCTACTTTCAGTTCGTGAAACATACGGACTTCCAGTATCCACAGATAGATGCATTAGAGTAGTATTTATAATTTTGTTAATATAATTAATACACAGTAGGACCTCTATAATCCGAACACTTAAAATTTATACCATTTTAGGATTATTATATAATATTTTCAAAGGTAGTTGAACAAAGATGTTTGTAATTATACGCATATATTTTATTAACTATGTTTATTATTACATTTTGAAAAAAAATCTAATATAGTATTTTGACTTACATAATATTTTTTAGATTATTAGAATTATATTATATTATTTAGAGACAAAAGACGCTCTATGCCTCAATTTAAGTGATACCAATTTTCTGGATTTGAAATATCTAATTTCCTATCCTAATACCCCAGAAAATTGCTATTTTTTGCCAAATAATGATAATATATTTTTTTAATAGGGCTGATTTCGCTCAAGCTATCATCAATTCAGGATTACGGTTCATCGGACCATCGCCGAAGGTGGTGCAACAAATGGGTGATAAAGTTGCCGCAAGAAAAGCTGCCATCGAAGCAAGTATGAAATCTTTAGACTTTAAACTTGAAATCGAAAAATTTGGTTAAAAAATATACATGGTTTTTTGGGCGTGGCTTATGTGTAAGTGCTCGGCTAAGGGTTCTCACGCTTATTAGTTCAGCTATTCACCACTAAACTCACGTGCGCCAGAAAGACAGCCTCACCACGTGAACTCCTGAGTTTGTCAACGTGACCGCTTTGGGTATCGACATTGGAGAAAGTTAAACCTAGTCCTGAGATGATGTGAAATCAGACGCCCAGCAAACCACCAAAGAGCGTGGCTCCACAGGCACCGGGTGTGCAGCACTCCCATGAGATGAAGCTGAAATCATGCGGTATCCGATAAGTGTTCCATTTGATGATGATAGGGGCGGAGTAAAAGCCCTCTGTAATCAGTTGAAAATTTAAAATGCATTTTGCCTGCCTTTGCTTTATATTTCATATAATCTATATATATATATATATATATATATATATATATATATATATATATATATATATATATATATATATAAACCATCCTATCTCTATTGTTATAAATATTTTTCCTTTTATTATTAAAGCTATTTGCTTTTTTACAGAGGTACCAATTGTACCTGGTACTGATGGTCCGATTACAACTAAAGAAGAAGCGCTTGAATTCTGCAAGAAACATGGTCTTCCAGTTATTTTTAAGGTAAGGTAGCATAAATTATATTTTACGGCGAACGTTTTTTTACCAATTTCGAGGATAACAGCCTATATATAATAAGTATTACTGTTGGGCACGGATTTCTTAATTTCTAGACGACTAGACGTTGAACCCACGACTTCTGTTCAAAGGCAAATTGGTGGCGCACCGAAACTCGACCACTCGAGATGAATAAATACCTGTAGGTCTTACATATGGAACTCGCGAATATTGACTCTCAAGTTGGCTTCTTCATTATTAATCCAATGTGGTCTCCAATTACAAATTAACGAAGTAGAAACATTATCAAATAGTACAAATTACAAATTGTCGAATTGCCCGATCAGAAATTGATATTATATCTTTTCCCCAGGCGGCATATGGCGGTGGAGGTCGTGGTATGCGTGTAGTGCGCGAGATGAGTGAGGTAGCGACTGCGTTTGAACGCGCGTCGTCAGAGGCCTTGGGCGCATTCGGCAATGGATCCATGTTTATTGAACGGTTTATTGAGCGACCACGGCATATTGAAGTTCAGTTACTAGGTGAGTCGACTTATCTTAAGTTAAGCGTTCCCAATGATTATTTTGTACGGTATTTTATATGATAATTTAGAGAAGCTAAAAAAACAATCAAAATATTTTTTTTAAATATTTCTTTTGTGAGAGAGGAAGCGAAGCACCTGATTGTAAGTTATCACTTTCACCTATAGACACCTGCATCACTAAGGGCTACTAATAATGAGGGGAAGAAGGAAGTAAATACACATATGGAGTACAGCTCTCATCTCAGCTGCATCCATTTGACAACATCCAACGAAGAGCGTCCCGAATCGTTAGCGACCACAGGATTTCCCATACGCTCGATCTCTTATCGGTATGCAGTATCTCTCTGCGCACTGTATCGAATTTATAACGACAAATGCTTCGAGGATTTGTTTAATCTCCCTCCCAGCCGCACAGTTCTACCATCGCACTATCAATCAATCAATCAACAGCCTATGGCAGTCCACTGCTGGGCATAGGCCTCCCCCAAGAAGCGCCGCCTAGCTCGATCTTCGGCTCCACGCATCCAGTTTCTGCCAGCAGCCCTACGCAGATCGTCGCACCGTCTAGCCGGAGGGCGTCCCACACTACGTTGCCAAGACGCGGTTTCCACTCCAGCACTCGTCTGCTCTGCACTACGTACCAAAAATAAGTTCCATCACCATCACCTGGATGGCTGACCGTCAACCACCGTGCGATTTAGTCGCAGTTTTATGCCACGAACTGTGGAAATGCGGCACAATTTACCACCTGCGGTGTTCCTATGTGATTATGACATATGGGAGCATTCAAGACAAGAGCGTATGTGTTCGCAAAAGGCCGCCTATGGACATCTGCGATGCCTCCGACGTTGTCCATAGGCGGCGGTGATCGTACAAGGTGACACGCATGATCTGTTATAAAAAAAATTACGCCCAGAGACAGAAAAATTTAATGATTCATTTAAAAAAAAATTACAGTTTTCCTTGATATTACATTGCAGGTGACAAAGCAGGCAATGTTGTTCACCTTTACGAACGTGATTGTTCGGTGCAGAGGCGTCACCAAAAAGTAGTTGAAATCGCACCAGCGCCTCGTCTGAACCCGGAGGTAAACACAGTGTATAATAATACTCATCTATGAAATAAAAATGAATGTTACTTTCTATTTTTGTTCTCTATGCGTTTATAAACCATTCATCCGATTGTAATGAAACTCGTTTACAATGACATTTATTATATTCAGTAATATCATCTTATTTTCTAAAATATAAAAATTTATAATTATAATTTATCACATACATAACCCAACATCACGTTGTGAACAATAGTACCTCGACTCACGTGTTTTTCATCATTTACTGCAGATGACTTTATTAAAAAAGTATCTCATGTAAAGTATGAAATAAAAGTGTATATGGCATAAACGTATGTTTACGCACTTTGTACCCGTGCTCCCCACTTTTCCAGAGCTTATATATACGCTCTTCGCATATGAATAGTCATTCTTTGAGGGCGTATATATGCTGAGCGGCGGTGTGAGAGAGTTAAAACAACATCTTCCAACAGGTACGTCAAAAAATGGTAGACTGTGCCGTACATCTAGCAAAACACGTTGGCTATGAGAACGCCGGCACCGTTGAATTCCTACTAGATGATAAGGGCAACTTCTACTTCATTGAAGTCAATGCCAGGTAAGTGAAAAATAATGGAACGGCTAGATTCTTCAGAACGGTGAGTTGTACGGTAGTGGAATTTAGCGGCAGACAGTGTTCCGAACAATCCTTCGAAGCTCTTCTCATTGTAATATCGATAGAAGATGCTGAAATATGAGATATCCCTCAGCAGGTAGGTCTTAAACACCTGTTTCATATCGAATTGACTTTCTGAACGAAATATTACCAATGCTTGAAACGGGCGTAAACTTGTATATTGGATTGGTTCGTTAAATGATTGATTGAGAATTTTAATCTTAATGAGGTGCCCCTTACTGTCCATTTAAATTTTGTGCATTATTTCTTGTTTTTTTTTTATGGGATAGGAAGGCAAACGAGCAGGCGTGTCAACCGATGAAAAGCAATCAACACTGCCCATAGACATCCGCAGTGCCATAGGCATTGCAGAAGCGTTGCCAGTCTTTAAGGAAAGTGTAGGCTTGTTTTTTCAAGATTCCCATGTCGTATCGGTTCGGAAACACCGCTGGAGGTAGCTGGTTCCACAGCGTAGTGGTGCAAGTGGTGGAAAGAATCTTGTTAATTGATCGCATTACCAGCATAATGCATTAAATGAATAAATATTAATAGACAACATTAATTTTTCAGATTACAAGTGGAACATACAATAACAGAGGAAGTAACTGGTATAGATCTCGTACAGTCACAAATCCGAGTAGCTGAAGGCTTAACTCTACCTGAGATGGGGCTGACGCAAGACAATATAAAGACACAAGGCTACGCTATTCAATGTCGGGTCACTACCGAAGATCCGGCAAACAACTTCCAACCCAGTACAGGAAGAATTGAAGTTTTTAGGTATAATAAAAATTATTAATACAATTAATTAATGATTTTTTATAAATAAATAATAAATAAAAGGGGCGTAAACTTGCATATCGTGAGAAGGTTATTTTCCTTGGATGAATAATTCTTCGTATGCTTGGCTTATCTCGCCACGAAGAGTTATATGTAAATAAAAGTTATAATAATAATAAATTTGGACGCCCATCTGTCCAAGTTAGGTTTAGATAAGTGGGTTAAATTCAAAAAGAAGCCATATTGTTAATATTTAAGTTAATATAACATTATTTTATAGAGATTTTTTTAATTTATAATATGGTTATTAAGAGAGAAATATGTAAATCAAGATAATAATATTCTTTATTTCAGACACATTTTTATTGGTCCATATATTTTACACTTTTGTGTTAGTATTATATACATCTTAACAATTATGTTAGTAAATAACGTTTTTATATTTCCAAATAATGGTTTATATTTGATGAAGAGTATATTAGTCAAGTAAATAGGTTGCAACCAATACTTTTTTGAACCAGGTTTACATTTTCAAATTGTTAATTATTAGAGATAAAATTATATACTCTTATTTAGTGCCAAAAGTAATATCTTCTATGCTATAGTTTTATTACGCACAATGTTTATTTTTTTCCTATCACTTCTAGATCTGGAGAAGGAATGGGAATTCGTTTAGACTCTGCTTCCACTTACGCAGGTGCCATCATATCTCCATATTACGATTCGCTGCTCGTTAAGGTTAGTTAAATGTGTTGGTTGGTTAAGCGATATGTGCAAACAGCAAATGAAATTAATTTATGAGTTTAGTTATCATACACAAAACCTAAGTAAGATGATAAGAAGTAATATAAAAAAATGAAAGTCAATTCGTACTTAGGTCAACAAAGAGAAATTTTATAGTATTTCAATTTTTTAAAACTATTAATCACCCACTACGTTTAAAAAATGTTTAAACAATGAACGAAAAATGAATGAATTTGAACTTGAATGGATGAATAAAAATTATTTTATTAACGATTGAAGATTTGAACACGAAGTGACTGTGAACTAATAGTGGTAAGGTACGCCTTGCCCTTAATATGCAAGTATAGTCAGTTGTTAATCCTTTGATGATTAGAAAATGTCCACAGTTTTATATTTCTTCAAATCTCAACGCAAGGCAATGCTTTTATAGGATAATATAACATTAAATTACATACATACATATTGTCACGCCTGTTTCCCGTAGGAGTAGGTAGACCACAAATCCCCATCTGGTGCAATCTCGGCACATATTCTTAGCTTCCTCCACACTCATTACTCTCTTCATGCAAGTTCGCCGATTAAGGGTACTCTTAACGTTGCCTTTCCTAAAAACTTCGGCAATTTGTTCAAGTAATGTTTTCCTGGGTCTTCTCCTACCGACTCTTCCATCCACATCCGCAACGTAAATTTCTTTTGTCAGTCGTCATTCCATCCATCCTCTCTATGTGCCCAAACTTCTAAGCATCCCTTTCTCAACTTTTGTTGCGACACCTTTTACTCTACATCGCTCTCTTATATCTTCATTCCTTATTCTATCATTCAAAGTTATACTATATTCCTTATAATTAATCATATATGGACTTTATATTTTTAAAACTTTAATTATATTGCTTTTTTTATTTATGTTCCCCAGGTTATATCCCACGCTCAAGATCTATCATCTTCAGCGGCTAAAATGAACCGAGCTCTGAGGGAGTTTCGGATACGTGGTGTTAAAACAAACATCCCCTTCCTTTTGAATGTACTGGAAAACCAAAAATTCCTAAATGGTATGTATGAATATGGATGTATGGAACATTTTTTTCTTTGTACTACCATGAAAATAGGATTATGAGAATTTTTCCTACAGTCAGCTAGATTTTTTAATTGGAGCAAAACACGGTTATATAATTGCTGAAGAGCTTAGTTCCAGAATTTACTTTTAGTTTATTTAGTTCTAAAATTAGCATTTTAGAATTTGCGTCAGATACACAAATTTCATTGATGAATTGAAACTAGAAGAAGAAATTTCTCATTTAATTACCATTAATTTATGGATTAATGGAGTTATGACGATAAAAAAAAATATCGTTAAGAAACATTCACATTGGAGAACATTTTCAAAAGCGTGTGAAGATACAGCACTTGAAATTGTACCTTTTACAAAAAAAAATTAGGTTTTAGTAATATTTGAGCTGTAACTTTATTTATTCGAATTAAATGCGAAAGGGATATTAAAATTTATTTGTAGTGTTGGTGAATGACTCCTATTTTAATCCTCATTATTTGAATTACAAAAAATTTAAAGTTATTACGGTTTTCAAACGCTACTTTATAAATTTTTTTTATATAATTTAAACAAATTATTTATATTTATTTTTTTACAAAAGTTTGCCTTGCGATATGTTAAAATTGAAATTTATTTTTTAATATATTTGAAATTGCAATAATTTTGTTATTATATAAGTGGCTGTCAAAATGTAACCCTTACATACGTTTTCCATATACGCATAGAGAATGACTAATGTTTAACGTGTTATTAATATTTTAATTGTTACGCGTGTACATATGCGAATTTTGATATATTTTATGCCTAACATGTGTAAACAATTTGTTAGAAACTTTTGTATACCTGTTATGTAAAAATAAAATGTCACATAATATACCCATATATATATATATATATATATATATATATATATATATATATATATATATATATATATATATGTGTGTGTGTACGCTGTACGCTTTCGGATATAATAATGGTCATGGATTTAATTCCCGCATCGCGATAAATATCTACAGTCAGTAAAAAGATCTACAGTCTGTGTTCTGCCCATACGCTTTAAACAAGCATGGTGATTTAATGCCTAATTTTCCAGTAATGAAGAGGTCTCGTCCGTAACACTGGGACATAAAATTAAAAAAAATTAAAAAGCCTTTTATTCTTAGCACATATATTATAATTTTGTACAAAAAAGAATATTATATTGTTTTTTAGGTTGCTTGGATCCCTTTAGATAAAGGCCTTCCTTAAGGATTTCCATTTTTCTCTATTTTCGCTGTTTTTAGCTAGTTTTTTTAATATACATATAATTATATATAACAACTTTTTATAAAGCTAATATTTCCCAGCATATTGACTTTATAAAAAGTGTTAACTTTTTTATAAAAAATGTGAAATGCGAATTTTTGGGAATTTCTGTGGCAGTTTTTATATAGCGAATGTGAATATTCGTTTCAACTCTAGGCTTTATTTTATAACACGTAAAGCATTAATACGTAATCTGACAACATTTGTGTGTTTAAAAAACAATGACTATATATAAGCATAAATATTTTACTCAATTAAACCGACGATTGCGACTGCTCTATATTTTCATAAAACAACATTTTTTATATACATCTGTCACTCGTTACAAAAATCTTTGCATGTCCTGAAAAATCTTCTGCATTCGCTTATTTATATCGGACAAAACGAGGGTACAACGTTTTGCCATCCTTGTTTTTAATATAGGTGTCGTGCGAACAATCATATAAGTGATATACAATTTTTTTTATAACATTTTAGGTGCATATGTAGTTACTAAAACTGTTAAAAACATGTAGTACATGGTTGTTTTGATTTATTTTAGTTTCTACGAGTTGTAAATCGGAATGTATTTTTTGTTTCTCAGGCGCAGTAGACACGTATTTCATAGACGAACATCCTCAACTTTTCATGTTCAAAGCATCACAGAACCGAGCTCAAAGGATCTTAAATTACCTTGGATATGTACTCGTCAACGGTCCAGCGACACCATTGGCTACTAACATACCTCCGTCCGATGTCAAACCTTACATACCTCCCGTTCCGTTAGGTAAGTTGCATAACAAACGTAAAACAGGTTTTGTATTTTTGTTTAGTGCCATATTGACTAATTAGTGTCTTATAAGTGTGATTTGATAACGTTTGATTTTATGCTAACTATTCCTTATATTTGACCATATTCAATGTTTTCGCACATATTTCTCTCATAAAGTGGTTAGAAATAAAAAAAAACTTAATTTATTTATATATTGAAAAGTTCAATTAACAAATAATTATATTTTCAGTCTTTTTAATATTACAGAATACTATTACAATAGAACATTTTAAAGAAAAAAAAGTTAAAACCATCATTATATATAAGTGAAGCCATTTCATTATACATAATTAGTGGCGTACCTCATTTTAAAAAGGAAATATTTCACCACAAATTTTAATTCAATTTCAGTCCGCTCTGGGTATGGTACGTGCAAACAAGCCGCCTTGTAAATGTTTGCTACTTTTATTTTGCGTACTATTATTATTAGCAATCGGAATATGTATTTCACAAATGTTTATGCTATGGAGAATACTCATATAAAATATTAGTGTTATATTTGGTTACGGTTTGTTTAACTTGATTTATTTTCTAAAAAAAAAAACCACAAAAGCAGTAAATGACATGACAAGGACAAATTTATTTATTCCTCTCCATTGAATCCGGAGGCCTATTTCCTTTTCTCTTTCTTAATTTCCTTCTTCCCTTCCTATTTCTTATACTAAGGTAGGCAATGAATGTGCAGTGTCCTGCCGTAGTTGTCCATGAGCTGCAGTGATTGGTTACCATCAAGTGACCGGGAACTCCCATATCACTACTTCCATAAACAAAACAACTTGATCCGTTTTCAGTATAGTTACATTATATATTTATAGTGACTTTCAAATAAAAGTTGTTTTATACTATTGCTCATAAAAATTAAAATTGGTTTAGATTTTTTTTTATTATAATAATTTACATTCCTCTTTCCTTTCGGACTTAATCTCGGATAACTGTCATTATTTTCATTTTTCACACAAACATCGCTGCAATTTTTATTTTTTTTTTTACCAATAATGTTTTTCAGACCTTTCCCCTGAGGCCATTAAAAGACAGGAAATGACTGGTGAAAATACAGGTAAGGCAGTACAAACATTATAAAAAAAATTGTTAATCTGTGTAGTGGAACTCAACATTTTTTACAATGTATGTAAAACATTTTATATATTGAGATAAAAATAAATAAAACAACATAAAACCTACCTGTGTTACGAATCCTCTAGAATTAAATTGTTTTTTTTTTTTTGTATAGATCTGACTACGTATCATATATATACACACGTTATTGAACGCAGTTTTTCTTTTTTGTGGTTTTTTTTAACATCTTTTTTATCTAACTTATTTAACTAAAATATCAAATGCTTGAAAAAATCATATTTTGCTTGACGTACAATTTTCTTACTATATATTTAATATGCACATATAGCATTGCACATACTCAACGGCAATTTATAAACATATTGTGCTTAAATATCTAAATTTCCCAAGCATGCATATGAAAGAATCTTTAATCTTAAAAGCTGTTTAATTCGATTCTTTATTGTTTCAGTATAATGTTACGATAACTATTAAACTTGTTCTGCAGTCTACGAAATTTCATTTGGTTATAACTTTTTAAGATATTTCTATAAAAAAAGAAATAATCTGGATTTATTATATATGATGATAAATTAATGCAAAAATTTTGAAATAAAGACTATAAAACTGTTTTTATTTTAAAATATTACCATTTAATGAGGAAAAACAAGGATTTAATGACTTAATAAAATTAGTGTAGGCTTAAAAAATCCCCAGTAGAAGTACAAATATATATATTAGAATTAAGAAGTTACTACTAACTATTGAAATACAGAAACCCTCCTATAATGCGGTACTCTCATAACGTGATTTCATGTCCATATGTGCATTATACGAGGGAAAACATGTATTTTCCCTCGTATAATGCAGGGATTTCCCAAGTAATATATTTGTACTGTGAGCTTTATAATAATTTGACAGTTCATAATCAACTTTGTTATGTTTGCACATTTTGTTCTTATAAAATTAAATTCTTTTATTAGTTTTTGAGTTTTAGAAACATTGATTATACAGACAGTGATCCCTCGTATAAAGCTTTTTCTATAGCGCGAAACCAATCTACCGCGTTATAGGAGGGTTTACGGTATAACGAATTATTATATAATTTTCTACAGCCGTTCAACCACCGAAAGGATTCAAACAAATCTTAAACGAAGGCGGTCCAGAAGCATTTGCGAGAGCAGTTAGAGAACATAAAGGCTTGCTCCTAATGGACACAACGTTCAGAGACGCACACCAGTCGCTTCTTGCTACTCGTGTCAGGACGCACGACTTGTTGGGAGTGTCCCCATACGTCGCACATAACTTTAGCAATCTTTATTCACTGGAAAATTGGGGTGGAGCTACATTTGATGTTGCTCTCAGGTACTTTTTTTTAATAATTGTCATAAATTTCGTTTATAGAGTTTAAGACAAGCGAAGTCTTTCCCAATTTTCAAAAAGCTTGTCAAAAATTACTATCTGTCTTTATAAATATCTATGTTTCTTTTTACTTATTCAGTCGTAATTTGCGGCTAACTTATATTTATATAATATATACTTATATTCTATCATCCTGACGAAAATGTATCACTAACCTACACCAAATTGTCGTTTTAACACTGTGTCCATCCTACGGTTGTCTGGAAGAAATCGTTATTAGCGATAAGACCGCCATTTTTATATAAATATTTCAATCAATAATTGTATAACTTTATTTTTGGTGTAAAATAAACAATATAAAATAAAATGTAAATAAATTTCGTCAAATTTTTACCATTACAGTATTTTAAAAAAACAGAATGTGTATCTTTTATATAGAGATTGAAATATTGGGGACTAAATCCCGGGGGTAATTTCCTGTTTCATTAAGTATTTTTGATCAGCAATCGGGTTTAAAATCACAAGTTTTCATAATAAAGTCAAGTCCTTCTATTTAAAGGTTTTTTGATTACCTTTCCTACAGTTAAGTTTGATTCATTTATTTTTATATTAATACGGGAAGCAAAACTTTGTACCTCTTGCCTTATTGTTAAATTTCGAAGAATAAAACATGTGCAGATTATTAAAATTTGCGCAATAAATAGAATTACCATGTACTATAAAGGTGTATTTGAAGAAGAGGCATCAGTAACATACCTCACATAGGGTCCACTGAGATACATACTGCTGGACAGTAGATGAGGTTCTGATGACCGGCTGACGAGAGTATAAATATCCCTAAAGTTAAAATATAAGTTGTCACAGATTTGTGACAGACAACAGCGTCACTGAGATGTATGCATTACGCTTCGAATTCGTCAATCAACCTGGCCACCGTCGCGACAATTGCCAAAACCTTTTAGCTTAGAAGAGGCCTATTATAAACGAAAAAGTATGATGAAGCCAAGATTCAGGGGGTTATTTCTTGAGGAGTTATGATATGCGTGATTGTTTAAAAAAATTGTTGGTTAGTTATATTTATTAAAATAAGTACCCCTATACATATACCTAAATTATACCAATAGTATCCGTGTTGTAGTGATTATGCTTAAATTCTGGGCGTCTCACCATCAAACGTAAAACTTTGGGGATTGTAATATTCTAAGCACGCTTTGTAATGTTGACGTCGACGATGATGGTTAACTGCGAAACAAGTTTTATTACATGGTAGTCATATATTTTTTAGGTTCCTCCACGAATGCCCCTGGGAAAGATTGGAAGATATGCGACGCTTGATCCCCAACATCCCCTTCCAGATGTTACTTCGTGGTGCCAACGCTGTGGGTTATACCAATTACCCTGACAATGCTGTCTACAAATTCTGTGAAATGGCGGTGAGTTATTGTTGAGAACATACTAATCATCAGAATATAACGAGTCCCAGGTAAACAACATTTTCATCAAAGGTTAAAGTATTATATATGTATATAGTTCAGATACATCACCACTTACGCAACTACCCGGCACTATCATCACCTGGCTTCTAGATCTAATGCCTTATTTAAGATCTTCGAGATCGAGATTTCGAAATCTGGCAATAGCAGAAGGTATTTCGCTCTGGTAATGCTTGGAGGGACGTGAATGGAAAAAAAATTCAATAAATATTTATTGGTTGATATAATATTTAGAAGTAAAAGAAATAGTTTAATATGCATTCAGCGTGTGTCAAGTAACTACAATTTTCAGGTGAAAGGTGGAATGGATGTCTTTCGAGTATTCGATTCTTTAAATTATCTTCCTAATTTAATACTGGGAATGGACGCCGCTGGAAAAGCCGGCGGTGTAGTAGAAGCTGCAATATCATATACGGGTGACGTTTCTGACCCTAGCAAAAAGAAATATGACCTAAAGTATTATTTAAATCTGGCCGACGAACTAGTGAAAGCTGGTACACACGTGTTGGCTATTAAAGATATGGCTGGGCTGCTTAAGCCAAGAGCTGCCAAGTGAGTATTGAGTCGAATCAGGAATATTAATGTTTTTAAAGTTTAAAGATGTTATTAATAAATATATATGAAAATAGGAGTAAAAATAACGCATTTATTATGAATACATATTGGAGGATCATTTATTTGGCACAAAATAAAGTTACAGTCTTCAAACAGTAATATATAATATAAACATAGTAACGCCCGGACTATAACTCTTAAGATTTGCATGCTTCAATCACAATGAAATATAATAAAATTAAACAGATACAATACGTCACGCGTGGTCGATCGGCCGCCAAAGATATCCAGGAGCGATCGCTTTAGTTGCTGTATTTTAATATCGAAAATATGGAATGTTTTTCTACTGCGGTCCATTTAAATATTATTGTATAGGCGATAAATACGTACCATGGGATTATAATCTGATATATTATTTGGATAAGATTTATTACTAAGCATTTTCATATCAACATTGTAGGTTGCTGATAACAGCAATTCGTGACAAGCACCCCTCGGTTCCCATTCATGTCCATACACACGACACTTCCGGTGCAGGCGTAGCCTCAATGCTGGCTTGCGCGGAGGCCGGCGCTGATGTGGTTGACGTAGCCGTGGACTCTATGTCTGGCCTTACTAGCCAGCCCAGCATGGGGGCGGTTGTAGCGTCGCTGCATGGCGATAAGCTTGACACAGGTAATCTTATATACAGTTTGGAGCAGGGCTAACCTTATGTATAATATCTGTAAACATGGCTAAGTACATTATACATATATTTGCATATTTCTTTTTTGTCAATTATTTCCTTTTAAAACTAAAAAAGAAATAAATACTAGTGCTAAAGTTATTTAATAAGTTTGAACTGTTGAAAGTCTGGAAGACAGTAAATGTGTGTTGAAGCCAAGACTCAGGAAGTTGTTTCTCGAAGAGTTATGATTTGAGTAATTATTTCTAAAAAATAATGAGTAGCCAATGTTGATTAGTTATACATAGTAAAGTATGTACCTATACATATACCTAAAGTATACCATTGGTATGTCTTGTAGTAATTATGCTTAAACCGAGCACGTCTCGCCATCAAACGTATAAGTCTGGTGAGTATAATAGTGTAAGCACATGTGTATTTTAAAAGAAATAATAATAAAAAATAAAACAAAATACCTAAATTAAAAACTTTTTGCACTGAACAGGCATAGCTCTACAAAAAGTATCAGAATACTCAGCATATTGGGAACAAGCTCGTACTCTATATGGACCATTTGAATGCACCGCCACAATGAAATCTGGTAATGCTGATGTATATTTGAACGAAATACCCGGTGGCCAGTACACCAACTTGCAGTTCCAAGCCTTTTCACTTGGACTGGGCAGCCAGTTTGAAGAAGTCAAGAAAGCTTACAGGTATCATAAACTTGAAACTAATAAATGAGTTTCTATTTTATTCTTTAAAATTTTAACTACAGTCGTCGTCGTCAGTAAATTAAAACTCGTATTGTTGGATTAAAAATGTCCTTACTTTCGATTTAAATACTGTCTGTCGATGTACATTTATTTTTATACCACAAATACATGTTTTTAAGTGTAAAGTAAAAGTGTGTTTCCCAAATTAATGATTTAAATATTTTTGATTCTTTCAGAGAAGCAAATATCTTGCTAGGAGATATAATAAAAGTTACTCCATCATCGAAAGTGGTAGGTGACTTAGCTCAATTCATGGTACAGAATAAATTAACGGCGCAAGATATAGAAGAAAGAGCCGAGGAATTGTCATTCCCTAAGTCGGTTGTGGAGTTTTTACAAGGCGCAATTGGTATTCCTCCTGGGGGATTCCCTGAATCGCTCAGGTATTGTTACATGTTTTAACTTGAATCTAATAAATCATTAAAAGTAGAGATTAAATTTTTTTAAACATAATTTTTGGCATTACTCCATTGTCAATTCGGTGAAAAATTTTCAATTAAACTAATGTTTTTATTCATAACACCAGATCGAAAGTGTTGAAAGATATGCCAAGAATCCAAGGCAGACCTGGTCAAGAATTACCGCCATTGGACTTTGACAAACTGAAGAAAGATCTTATGGAATCATTCCCAGATGTAAGTCATTTTATTAATACATAAATGCATTTTTAATATTGCAATTGCGGTAACTTCTACTATAGTTAATTATTTTCAAATTCACACCAAGGTTTCAGGTTTATGCAGATATGTGATTTACAAAGCCATGCGTATGTAAATGCGTGGATTTAAAACAATAACTAAGATATATTTTAAGTAACAATTATATTAATTCTAATTCGTCAAATTAAGGACAAGTAGATGTGAACTCAGTATATTATTCAATATTTGCCTGTAGTTATAGGACCTAGTACTCTGCTTTGCTACTATTTGCAAAATACATATATTACAAGTATTCAAGTTGTACCATTTTTCCCCTTTTAAAACACCTAAACTTTTGTAATTATTCAAAATATTTTTGTGTAATATACCAACATAGTGAAACAGCCTGTGTCACAATGGAAGGCTACAGTAAAAGTACCATAAGTATAGGACCTACTACTTTTTGAAAATACATATTAACTCCTTTGCAAAAAAAAGGGCACCTTACAGTCATTAACTTTTCTATGGATAATATTTTTAGTATGTCATTACCTTAGATAACTAGTTATTTATTTTTACACTGAAATCCTAGAGTCAGTGTTTTAGTCAATGTAAACAAAAATCCGGGTGCAATTAGACATTTTTCTGGGTATAGTGAAATTATGGCTACGAGTACTTTTATGGTACTTTAAATAAATAGACATTAAAAAAAAATAATAACGAGTATGACCTCCTCTTGCAGCAATTACGGCATGTAATCGTCTTGGCACGGTTTCTACCAGACTTTTGATGGTATCTTGTGGAATGTGTTCCCATTCAGCCGAGATCACACGTTTACGCTCCCTGATGTTTAGTGAAGGTGGTTGGACAGATCGTACACGCCTTTTTAGGAGGTCCCAGACGTGCTCAATGGGATTTGCTGGCCAGTCCTAACGACAAATACCGACCTCTTGCATACAAGCATCTACATCGCCAGAACAGGGGGCCCGAGCATTATCATCCACTTAAATGGCATCTTCACCAATTACAGTCAATGCGGATTGTGCATGTTAAAAAATGGTTTCTGTTATGCACCTTCGTGCATTTAGTAAGTCATTTTCAATGAATACTATCTCGGTACGATAGCTGAAAGTTATGCCCGCCTATAACATAACTGATCCTCAACCATAAAGGGTGATTTCTTCAAAACTCACTTCAGCATATCTTTCCCCTGGTCTTCGTAACACTCACCGACGTCGGTCCTCACCATGCAGCCAAATTCGAGCCTCATCGGAGAAAAGTACGCTACTCCAGTTACCCAGTGTCCAAATGCAATTTCTAAACCTCAAGCGCTCACGGAGTTACTTGGGAGCCCGTGCTGGTCGCCGACTGCGTACATGAACCGCTAAAAGCCTCCTCCTCAAAGTCCATAGACTAACTTGTACTCCTCGTACCTTTTCAAGGCTTTTTTCATACCTAGACTCTTTATTAAGTACCCGTAACATAGTTTGGCTATTAAAACCTAATAATTTTAGTTAGTTTTTTTGCAAAGGAGTGTATTACAAATACTCAAAGTGTACCATTTTTCTCCTTTTAAGATACCTTAACTTTTGTAAGTATTCAAAACATTTTTTGGGTATAATATCAAATGAGAGAAACAGTCTGTGTCACAATCGAAGGCTACAGTATGAACTTAAGGGCTAATGTAATAAAGCAACCTACAAAAAACCAGCCCACGCTTTCCTTAAAGGCCGGCAACGCTTCTGTAATGCGTATGGCACTGCGGATGTCTATGGTCGGCGTTGATTGCTTTTCATCGGGTGACATGCCTACTCGTTTGCCTTCCTATCCCATAAAAAAAGTATATAATTTTAAATGACACATATGTTTTCAGATTTCCGAGCAGGATGTGATGTCAGCAGCGATGTACCCGCAAGTATCTAACGACTTCTTCCGGATGCGGGACAAGTACGGGCCTGTCAAGCACTTGGACACTAAGACATTCTTGGTTGGACCTACGGTCGGTATTATTGTTGTTTGATTCTAATATGTTAATGCTGGCAGCGGCAGTGTCACAAACACCGTTTTTAGCTGTGTTTAAAAACGATTTTGTACATCCACGCCTAAAGGTGCAGAGAGTGACTGCCAAGTTTAATCTAGACCCGGTTCCGCGCCTACCTGGCGAAACCGGAGTGAGAGTATAATGAAGTGACTTACCCAGGCGGAAAGTATCTACAAACGCTGCACGAAAGAGAAACACAAAGGGAATTACTGCCACCGAAAAACAGCAAAAAGAGCGTTGCATTTAAAATTCATTTTATTTAATACCTACTTTAAAATTTCAACCTTTATCATATTGCTGAAAATTTATAATACAGATATTTTTTTACGTTAACCTTCATCTCTTACTCGCCTACCTTTCCAAAACATTTAAAATTCACATTTATCTCAAATAATGACATCGCAACATATTTTTCTTTTCGATCTCTTTCTTGTAACTGTTGTGCGTAAAATTTTATATTTCAAGATAGAATAAGTAAAAGAATTATTCATGAATAAGTGAAAATAATTATATCATTAAAGAATCGACGTCATTTTTATTGTATTATAAATGGCTATGAACTTACTAAGAATAATGAAGCCTTTCTCCGCGGAAATCCATTATTCTGTTGACATTAACTCGTCAACAGAATAATGGATTTCCGATTAACATTGGTAAAACTGATGAAAGCGTGTGTTACGTCTTACATGCTATCCATTTAATAGGTATGCTGATAATTTCTATCACAATATGATGATTTAATATGATATTCAAAATTAAATATGATATTAAAATATTTATTTAAATATTCATTTTATTCAATAATTACAATAGTGATATCCAATGGCAGGTTGGAGAGACGATAGAAGTAAAAATCGAACGTGGAAAGACCTTAGACATCAAGACGCTAGCAGTGTCCGAAGAAATGACGGCCGCTGGAGAACGCGAAGTGTTCTTTGAACTTAACGGGCAGCTGCGTTCCGTTTTCATACGTGATGAAAACGCAAGCAAGGTGTGTCTCTTAAACATGGGAAAATAATTTAAGATGTCGATTATAATTTATTAACCTTTAATATTACTCAAATTAACGCATAAAAAATAACTGGTGTAATTGATTTTAAATCTTTTTCCAAATAATCATACACGTGTTGAACACAGAAACAACCAGCAGTGATATGCCAAGAGTGGGTAGCAATTTTATAAGTGCTACAATTTTATTTTACAACTAACTTTTGTGCCCGAACTTGCTCGGGTTATATGCATACTATGATTAACGATCTTAATAGCAACCGCTACTGTGGAAAGTAATGCAGACGACAACATAATAACTATATGAAGTCTCATCGTAATGCGTCGATGAGACTTCGTATAGTTATTATGTATATATATATATATATATATATATATATATATATATATATATATATATATATATATATATATATATATATATATATATATATATATATATATTATTATGTATTATATATTTTAACAAACTCACAACACCGCAAACTATGTTACGGGTACTTAATAAAGAGTCTAGGTATGAAAAAAGCCTTGAAAAGGTACGAGGAGTACAAGTTAGTCTATGGACTTTGAGGAGGAGGCTTTTAGCGGTTCATGTACGCAGTCGGCGACCAGCACGGGCTCCCAAGTAACTCCGTGAGCGCTTGAGGTTTAGAAATTGCATTTGGACACTGGGTAACTGGAGTAGCGTACTTTTCTCCGATGAGGCTCGAATTTGGCTGCATGGTGAGGACCGACGTCGGTGAGTGTTACGAAGACCAGGGGAAAGATATGCTGAAGTGAGTTTTGAAGAAATCACCCTTTATGGTTGAGGATCAGTTATGTTATAGGCGGGCATAACTTTCAGCTATCGTACCGAGATAGTATTCATTGAAAATGACTTACTAAATGCACGAAGGTGCATAACAGAAACCATTTTTTAACATGCACAATCCGCATTGACTGTAATTGGTGAAGATGCCATTTAAGTGGATGATAATGCTCGGGCCCCCTGTTCTGGCGATGTAGATGCTTGTATGCAAGAGGTCGGTATTTGTCGTTAGGACTGGCCAGCAAATCCCATTGAGCACGTCTGGGACCTCCTAAAAAGGCGTGTACGATCTGTCCAACCACCTTCACTAAACATCAGGGAGCGTAAACGTGTGATCTCGGCTGAATGGGAACACATTCCACAAGATACCATCAAAAGTCTGGTAGAAACCGTGCCAAGACGATTACATGCCGTAATTGCTGCAAGAGGAGGTCATACTCGTTATTATTTTTTTTTAATGTCTATTTATTTAAAGTACCATAAAAGTACTCGTAGCCATAATTTCACTATACCCAGAAAAATGTCTAATTGCACCCGGATTTTTGTTTACATTGACTAAAACACTGACTCTAGGATTTCAGTGTAAAAATAAATAACTAGTTATCTAAGGTAATGACATACTAAAAATATTATCCATAGAAAAGTTAATGACTGTAAGGTGCCCTTTTTTTTGCAAAGGAGTTAATATGTATTTTCAAAAAGTAGTAGGTCCTATACTTATGGTACTTTTACTGTAGCCTTCCATTGTGACACAGGCTGTTTCACTATGTTGGTATATTACACAAAAATATTTTGAATAATTACAAAAGTTTAGGTGTTTTAAAAGGGGAAAAATGGTACAACTTGAATACTTGTAATATATGTATTTTGCAAATAGTAGCAAAGCAGAGTACTAGGTCCTATAACTACAGGCAAATATTGAATAATATACTGAGTTCACATCTACTTGTCCTTAATTTGACGAATTAGAATTAATATAATTGTTACTTAAAATATATCTTAGTTATTGTTTTAAATCCACGCATTTACATACGCATGGCTTTGTAAATCACATATCTGCATAAACCTGAAACCTTGGTGTGAATTTGAAAATAATTAACTATAGTAGAAGTTACCGCAATTGCAATATTAAAAATGCATTTATGTATTAATAAAATGACTTACATCTGGGAATGATTCCATAAGATCTTTCTTCAGTTTGTCAAAGTCCAATGGCGGTAATTCTTGACCAGGTCTGCCTTGGATTCTTGGCATATCTTTCAACACTTTCGATCTGGTGTTATGAATAAAAACATTAGTTTAATTGAAAATTTTTCACCGAATTGACAATGGAGTAATGCCAAAAATTATGTTTAAAAAAATTTAATCTCTACTTTTAATGATTTATTAGATTCAAGTTAAAACATGTAACAATACCTGAGCGATTCAGGGAATCCCCCAGGAGGAATACCAATTGCGCCTTGTAAAAACTCCACAACCGACTTAGGGAATGACAATTCCTCGGCTCTTTCTTCTATATCTTGCGCCGTTAATTTATTCTGTACCATGAATTGAGCTAAGTCACCTACCACTTTCGATGATGGAGTAACTTTTATTATATCTCCTAGCAAGATATTTGCTTCTCTGAAAGAATCAAAAATATTTAAATCATTAATTTGGGAAACACACTTTTACTTTACACTTAAAAACATGTATTTGTGGTATAAAAATAAATGTACATCGACAGACAGTATTTAAATCGAAAGTAAGGACATT
Source organism: Baronia brevicornis (assembly GCA_031353405.1). Taxonomy (NCBI): domain Eukaryota; kingdom Metazoa; phylum Arthropoda; class Insecta; order Lepidoptera; family Papilionidae; genus Baronia; species Baronia brevicornis. Next base: position 24,307 of record JASFAT010000059.1, read on the forward strand.
TTTAATCCAACAATACGAGTTTTAATTTACTGACGACGACGACTGTAGTTAAAATTTTAAAGAATAAAATAGAAACTCATTTATTAGTTTCAAGTTTATGATACCTGTAAGCTTTCTTGACTTCTTCAAACTGGCTGCCCAGTCCAAGTGAAAAGGCTTGGAACTGCAAGTTGGTGTACTGGCCACCGGGTATTTCGTTCAAATATACATCAGCATTACCAGATTTCATTGTGGCGGTGCATTCAAATGGTCCATATAGAGTACGAGCTTGTTCCCAATATGCTGAGTATTCTGATACTTTTTGTAGAGCTATGCCTGTTCAGTGCAAAAAGTTTTTAATTTAGGTATTTTGTTTTATTTTTTATTATTATTTCTTTTAAAATACACATGTGCTTACACTATTATACTCACCAGACTTATACGTTTGATGGCGAGACGTGCTCGGTTTAAGCATAATTACTACAAGACATACCAATGGTATACTTTAGGTATATGTATAGGTACATACTTTACTATGTATAACTAATCAACATTGGCTACTCATTATTTTTTAGAAATAATTACTCAAATCATAACTCTTCGAGAAACAACTTCCTGAGTCTTGGCTTCAACACACATTTACTGTCTTCCAGACTTTCAACAGTTCAAACTTATTAAATAACTTTAGCACTAGTATTTATTTCTTTTTTAGTTTTAAAAGGAAATAATTGACAAAAAAGAAATATGCAAATATATGTATAATGTACTTAGCCATGTTTACAGATATTATACATAAGGTTAGCCCTGCTCCAAACTGTATATAAGATTACCTGTGTCAAGCTTATCGCCATGCAGCGACGCTACAACCGCCCCCATGCTGGGCTGGCTAGTAAGGCCAGACATAGAGTCCACGGCTACGTCAACCACATCAGCGCCGGCCTCCGCGCAAGCCAGCATTGAGGCTACGCCTGCACCGGAAGTGTCGTGTGTATGGACATGAATGGGAACCGAGGGGTGCTTGTCACGAATTGCTGTTATCAGCAACCTACAATGTTGATATGAAAATGCTTAGTAATAAATCTTATCCAAATAATATATCAGATTATAATCCCATGGTACGTATTTATCGCCTATACAATAATATTTAAATGGACCGCAGTAGAAAAACATTCCATATTTTCGATATTAAAATACAGCAACTAAAGCGATCGCTCCTGGATATCTTTGGCGGCCGATCGACCACGCGTGACGTATTGTATCTGTTTAATTTTATTATATTTCATTGTGATTGAAGCATGCAAATCTTAAGAGTTATAGTCCGGGCGTTACTATGTTTATATTATATATTACTGTTTGAAGACTGTAACTTTATTTTGTGCCAAATAAATGATCCTCCAATATGTATTCATAATAAATGCGTTATTTTTACTCCTATTTTCATATATATTTATTAATAACATCTTTAAACTTTAAAAACATTAATATTCCTGATTCGACTCAATACTCACTTGGCAGCTCTTGGCTTAAGCAGCCCAGCCATATCTTTAATAGCCAACACGTGTGTACCAGCTTTCACTAGTTCGTCGGCCAGATTTAAATAATACTTTAGGTCATATTTCTTTTTGCTAGGGTCAGAAACGTCACCCGTATATGATATTGCAGCTTCTACTACACCGCCGGCTTTTCCAGCGGCGTCCATTCCCAGTATTAAATTAGGAAGATAATTTAAAGAATCGAATACTCGAAAGACATCCATTCCACCTTTCACCTGAAAATTGTAGTTACTTGACACACGCTGAATGCATATTAAACTATTTCTTTTACTTCTAAATATTATATCAACCAATAAATATTTATTGAATTTTTTTTCCATTCACGTCCCTCCAAGCATTACCAGAGCGAAATACCTTCTGCTATTGCCAGATTTCGAAATCTCGATCTCGAAGATCTTAAATAAGGCATTAGATCTAGAAGCCAGGTGATGATAGTGCCGGGTAGTTGCGTAAGTGGTGATGTATCTGAACTATATACATATATAATACTTTAACCTTTGATGAAAATGTTGTTTACCTGGGACTCGTTATATTCTGATGATTAGTATGTTCTCAACAATAACTCACCGCCATTTCACAGAATTTGTAGACAGCATTGTCAGGGTAATTGGTATAACCCACAGCGTTGGCACCACGAAGTAACATCTGGAAGGGGATGTTGGGGATCAAGCGTCGCATATCTTCCAATCTTTCCCAGGGGCATTCGTGGAGGAACCTAAAAAATATATGACTACCATGTAATAAAACTTGTTTCGCAGTTAACCATCATCGTCGACGTCAACATTACAAAGCGTGCTTAGAATATTACAATCCCCAAAGTTTTACGTTTGATGGTGAGACGCCCAGAATTTAAGCATAATCACTACAACACGGATACTATTGGTATAATTTAGGTATATGTATAGGGGTACTTATTTTAATAAATATAACTAACCAACAATTTTTTTAAACAATCACGCATATCATAACTCCTCAAGAAATAACCCCCTGAATCTTGGCTTCATCATACTTTTTCGTTTATAATAGGCCTCTTCTAAGCTAAAAGGTTTTGGCAATTGTCGCGACGGTGGCCAGGTTGATTGACGAATTCGAAGCGTAATGCATACATCTCAGTGACGCTGTTGTCTGTCACAAATCTGTGACAACTTATATTTTAACTTTAGGGATATTTATACTCTCGTCAGCCGGTCATCAGAACCTCATCTACTGTCCAGCAGTATGTATCTCAGTGGACCCTATGTGAGGTATGTTACTGATGCCTCTTCTTCAAATACACCTTTATAGTACATGGTAATTCTATTTATTGCGCAAATTTTAATAATCTGCACATGTTTTATTCTTCGAAATTTAACAATAAGGCAAGAGGTACAAAGTTTTGCTTCCCGTATTAATATAAAAATAAATGAATCAAACTTAACTGTAGGAAAGGTAATCAAAAAACCTTTAAATAGAAGGACTTGACTTTATTATGAAAACTTGTGATTTTAAACCCGATTGCTGATCAAAAATACTTAATGAAACAGGAAATTACCCCCGGGATTTAGTCCCCAATATTTCAATCTCTATATAAAAGATACACATTCTGTTTTTTTAAAATACTGTAATGGTAAAAATTTGACGAAATTTATTTACATTTTATTTTATATTGTTTATTTTACACCAAAAATAAAGTTATACAATTATTGATTGAAATATTTATATAAAAATGGCGGTCTTATCGCTAATAACGATTTCTTCCAGACAACCGTAGGATGGACACAGTGTTAAAACGACAATTTGGTGTAGGTTAGTGATACATTTTCGTCAGGATGATAGAATATAAGTATATATTATATAAATATAAGTTAGCCGCAAATTACGACTGAATAAGTAAAAAGAAACATAGATATTTATAAAGACAGATAGTAATTTTTGACAAGCTTTTTGAAAATTGGGAAAGACTTCGCTTGTCTTAAACTCTATAAACGAAATTTATGACAATTATTAAAAAAAAGTACCTGAGAGCAACATCAAATGTAGCTCCACCCCAATTTTCCAGTGAATAAAGATTGCTAAAGTTATGTGCGACGTATGGGGACACTCCCAACAAGTCGTGCGTCCTGACACGAGTAGCAAGAAGCGACTGGTGTGCGTCTCTGAACGTTGTGTCCATTAGGAGCAAGCCTTTATGTTCTCTAACTGCTCTCGCAAATGCTTCTGGACCGCCTTCGTTTAAGATTTGTTTGAATCCTTTCGGTGGTTGAACGGCTGTAGAAAATTATATAATAAT
>JASFAT010004033.1:0-17427 GCA_031353405.1 Baronia brevicornis
TATAAAATGTTGTTGGTCACGATGATTTGTTGTTCATACATATTTGCTACTACCATATCACTAACACGCCAAAATACAAATATGTATATCGCATCCGAAAATAAAGTACCCACCTGATATACATGAGAGATGACATTCAACGTCTCTGTCCTTGTTCCCAGTTCACGAATTCTTTAGACGAAGTTTTAAAAGCGTCAGAGTTAATAACTTATATCCACATATAAAACGTATATTAATGGGAAACATATCAATTGAAAAATGAAAGGCCTTTCCATATGATGAATATATGCTGTTATTGGAGTAAATTACAATAGTATCCGTATATATAGACTCTACTTATAACGACCAAACGCTTTTAGCGACGTATTTGCAAACTCAAGTTTAGTTTTATACTCTCAAGTTTTATTTTATAATCGGTCGTTTTTTGCGTCTTCCAATTAGTTTCTTCACTTCACTTCAATTTATACATACATACATATAGTCACGCCTGTCTCCCGCAAATTTTCATCCACTACAATCCAGACACACCTTTCTTGCTTCCTTCACACTCATCCATCTCTTCATCCATCCTTCCTCTCACATTAACTGTAGCGAAACGGCTTTTCGTTCGTCGCTTCTCGCCCTCTTGGGAATCAGGACGTGACGAGTGGCGAACCAAGTCACCGTCATTTTTAATGAATTATTTATTTTAAAATTCGTCAAAGTGAATCCCACGAGCCGCAAGGGAGGATGGAGGTCAACTCCAGCAGCTCCGCATGGTGAGGCACTATATCCCACTATATGAGTCCGATCCCAGGACGATCACGCTTGCGACTACGCTCGCCCCTAGCCACGCATCCTTTGGCACGGCAGACCGTGGATTGACTCAGTGGAAACTCATATATTATTTTCTTAAAAAGGACACTTTATGATGCACTGGTATCGTAGATGGGCTAATTGGAACTCATTTTTGAGCTGGTTAAAAAAATTTAAACGTGTTCTAAGCTGAAGCTCGCTCGAAGTTTCCGAGCCGAGCTAATCAACGCCGCCCATAGATATCCGCAACACCATAGGGATCACGAAAGCGTTGCTGACCTTTGACGTATGAGTAGGCTGGTTTTTGTTTTTATGAGGTATCGGTTCGGAAATACTGCTGAAGGTAGCGGTAAATATAATATAAGATTAATATCAAAAATACTGTTTGTAGGCACACTTGGAACTGAAATTATTTTTCAATGTAACAGAACATGAAAAATTTAGATTTTGTTGTTTTTGTTCCTTAGCCTAATTGCTGATTCACGTCCTCTATTATACTTTCGTTATTCGTTATTGATTTAAACCTGTATTTTATTTTTTCAAAACTGCTATAATCTTATGAAGGCAGACTTTTTTTTATTAAATATAGAATTTTAATATTAATACAAACTTGGCCAAGTGTAAGTTTGCTTGTATTTCCACATACTTCATATTTTTCCAATTCAACTCTCACTTTCGCCTTTAATTACGATTTCATTATATTGATATGTAGAAAATAGAAAAGTAAATATTAAATAAAACTTATTTTAATAATTGTAAATGTAAGTTTGTACTAGATAAATTATTACCGTCACTGAAAGAATAAACCAAAGTATTATAAGTAATAATAAAGAAATTAAGTACTTAATATGTATTTATCTATTTTCCCCAAAAACTTACTAATGTGTAAATACAAAACAACAGTTGAGATGACAACAAAATATTTATTACAATAAAATTTATAGTTTACAGTGTTGGCAAAATGGGAACTTAGTTCAAACATGTAGTACTACACATGGACATTCCTTTTTTATTATCATTATCACTTCAAATTACGGATAAAGGATGAACAGTATTACTGCAATCCAAATTGAAAGAAAAGAGCTTGTTATAATTATTTAGATTGTGTTGCGAGGCCGACCCAATCAGACCGACAATAGCGCTCCGCGGCCGAGATGAAATTACGTACAACTACTGTTCACCTCATATCCTGATATACCCACAAAAGCTGTGGGTTTGTAGGTGCTGTGAATAATATCTGCTCTAAATCATCACAATCTATTAACTTATTAAATCTAAATGTAATTTTATATTTTTTAAATATCCTAAAAAAGTAGCGCCATCAATTTTGTGTAATGGTATTAAGTCCCTCGAAACCTCTACAACTTTGACAGAAAAATTCACAAGTGAGGGATTAGGGGCAAATACGACGACGATAAATGACTGACGAAGACTAAAACTCAATTCTAGAACCACGTTGTAACGATAGAAGGCGCATCACGACAGCGGCAATGGAACTTTGCTAGTTAGATGCGATCTAAGGACTCTAAAGCGAGATTTAAACCTTGGCTTGGATCGCTATCTGGGGTCAGGTCAGCCTACGCGAGAATATCTAGTGGCATTACTATAAACAACACCTCATCAAAAGAAATAACGAATACCAGCACCGATTTATCTCAAATACATCCGTATCAGGGATCTCATCTCTATTCAAATCCTGTGAGGTATATAAATTAAAATTATCTCTAAACAAAACCGCAACTCCGTCAGGATACGACATTATATAAGGTGAGTTTAAAGGTATAAATTATCATATATTTCTGCACATTATGACATGTGTGTTATTCTAAGAGAAAACTACTTAACATTAATAACAATACGATGTCCTTTACTTGTTTTTCATATGGCGATTAAAGCACTTATTTGTGTAATTATTTTATTAGATACAAGATTTTGATAAATCAGCACTGTCTGGAAGAAACCTACAGTAAAAAACCAGGCATTTATTACAATTCCATTCCCAACCTTACATTTCTATGACATCTAATAATGTTTATTTAACAGTAATCGATAATTACAATGTACGCAAATGATTGTCTCACGTATGTGCATTTTGATCGTACATATTACTGTTATGTACTTATTTGAAGCGATTTGGTTCAATTTATCCTTATAATTCTGTTTTGCGTATGTTAAATTACGTATTTTGTTGTGCCAGTGTGATTACAATACAACCACGGATACTTCACATTATATAAATATTCAAACGCTACAACTTCAAGTTATTAGTCTGAAATTGTAAGCTTGTTTTTAATACACTCCCTCTTTTAACATAACTTTATTGAAGATAATTTTCATTTACAAGTGTATGCTATTTAAGATTTTCTCTTTAATCTCAATTTAATAATAGACTTGTAAATGGTTTAAAATATGGTGAAACATTTCATGGAGAAGATGAATAACAAAAAAGGAACTTTTTTAATTTAACGAAAATAGTTCCCGAAAGATCCTAATTGTAATGCCACTAATTGGCTTCTTTCAAAACCATTAATTTTTAAAATTACACGAAAATAGAATATTTTGAACCATCTACCTCCTTATATATAAAAATACGCATCACCTATCATTAACACATCTTTTTCATTATTCTCATTAAATACCGTGAAGCTATATTGGACAATTTCCCGTTTACCTTATGTTATGGATTCTTATCATGACATTATGGGATAAGACCAAATACGCCAGAATAAATTCAAACATCTGATACATACCATGTACAATATAGTCTTTATTATTGTTCGAAATGTTCCGTCTTTATTTTCATCTTAATATATATATATATATATATATATATATATATATATATATATATATATATATATATATATATATATATATATATATATATATATACAATAATATTTCTAATATTTCAAAATAAATAATTGATGGCAGTGATTGCGTTGTTGTATATTTATATATATTTTACATTCTCAAGATGACATAAAAAATAAAATTTATAAATCTTGAATGAAAATATTATTTTATCTAATTTGAAGTAAAACCTATTTAAAAAAATAATATAACAAAGTGTTACGATGTCATTTAAAAAGACTAAAAATGGCTAATATTTAAGTAGTTTAAAGAATTTTCAGCCATTTTTTCACTTTTTTTCGTAAAATCATGTCCAGTAAAAGCAAAGCCCTGCAATACAGCAAATGAGTAACGAATTCAAGTAGAAGGAATGTACAAATAGCTCTACATTGTAGTGCAGTAAAAAATAACAATATATTCAGACTGTGAACAATAAAACATGTAACTGTGAAAAATAAAACAACTCATTTTATGCAGAAATCTAATGTTAAGCGAATATCAAAACAATATTTTTTTTGGATCATCTTTTATATACATACAACATAAAATGTATAATAACTACGAGACTACTTCAATAATTAGGATCTTTGAATCTTGGTAGTTAAATATTACAATGAAAATAGAAAAAGAAGAGAGTCGTTCATTAAGAATAACTCAATTTCTTAATTTTAATATTTTTTACGAATAACACTGTATAAAATATTTATGTATTTATCAAAATTTAAAAATTTTTATTTAAAATTTGTCTTCATATGAAATTTTGTAATGCATTTTATACACTCCTTTACGAAAAAAAAGGGCGGTTTTGATTTTTCTACATTATTAGTAATATGTATATTCTATGGAAAAGCCAATGACTGTTAGGTGCCTGTTTTTTTTGCTAACGAGTATATGTAACGAATAGAAGAACTGGCAGAAAATTTATAATAAGTGCCTTTAAAACACGAATTGGTAAGGAACTACTTTTTAAGTTTAGTTTCGCTAAAAAAAATTTAACATGAAAAAGCGTGGACATTTCACTTTTTTAATAGTGACACTATCTTTTTACTATACATAAAATAAAAGATGTTGAAATTATGTTCTAATCATTTTTGAATATATGTTTATAATGCGGCCACACTTCACATAACTTAATTGTAAAATTTAAAAAAAATACAACAAAAAATATAAAGCAATAACGTATACCGTATCTTTGTACGATACGGTATACGTTATTGCTTTATATTTTGCACACAGTCCGAATGAAACAAAACATGATTACAACAAGTATGAAAAAGTAAAGATAAATGCAAAATTACAATTAGAATAAATCACAATTATAAAGCAACAGACACAAACATCTAATAATACATTTTGTACATAGTCTGCTTAAATAAGTTTTCGATGTATATAAAGACTAGAAATTGAGCGATTAATGGACAGTTATTTAAAGATAGAAAATAATATAGTACCGACTAAAAATTTACACATTTTTCCTAAACATTAACTAAATCTACCTTACGACTCAATATATACACACACCTTACGTTTCTGCCTACAACATATTTCATCGCTTCTGGATATCACTTATTGAATTTATTGAAACTCAACACTTATATGTACCTATCTACCAGTTTATTGGCAACCTTTTTTTTCCAATTACCTGGTTGGAGTATAGGCATAGTAGCTACTGATGCTTTTACTCATTATAGAAAACGTCATCAAATATATTTAGTGACGTTTCGGTCAATTTCTGTCAAACAATTTCAAACTGTTAGGATCGATGTGAGATGATGATGAGATAATTACTGAAATAAAAATATATAAAAATACAAAAGAATACTTATCAGAAAAGAACATACAGCCCTGTATATATATAAAATGTAGCCAAAATTACTTTCTGATGGTGTGCAAAGTTGGCTTAATTTTAAGCAAATTGTAAATCATATATCTTTTTGAGGGTTATTATTCATTTCGATTCGAAATATTTCGGATTTTATGATAAGGTATGTTAGTTTAATATCGATTACAAAATGTGTATTAAATAAACAAAAACAGACTGACAAACACAAAAAAATCAATACTGCATTGTCCAGTTCTGAACTAGGTTCAGAGTTAAAAGTCTACACTTTATAAGAAATTAGTTTTAAAATCGATTGAAAAATTCGTACCGAACAAACAAACAGAAAAGACAGAAATCAAAATAAAAAGTAAAAAATAAAACAATCTACCCAATCTGATAAAGAATCTTATGCAGACATATCATATATGGATCCCTTCAATTTGCATTAATCTTTAGCGCAACATCACTAATTTACTTGAAATTAATGCGTATAGACCTAAATAACGTAATGAAACATTGTTTGTGCTCTTAGCGTTGTAACAACTAAAATAAACTTTGGCCAAAAAATAAATATATCACATGCTGAGTAGAATGTATATAAAAACATCATTTAAATGCTTGGCATTGACATAAATAACACATTAAATGAATATGTCTTTTAAAATTGATCACATTCAACTGAAATAACTGTAGTTAAGAAGCAACTTTTTAAGTTTCTATCAAACTCCATCCACTCTACTTATTTTTTCACTTAAACTATACTCTTTACAAGAGTTCAGCCGTTCGACACATTTAAAAACCCGACTGTTTCTAAACTAGATATAATAAACTTCATAGATAAAATATACCAAAAAATAAAAGAATAATATTAAAAAACAAAATAAAATTAAAGGCTTATTCTTTGAGGCTTGCTTAGACACTTATGTTTTATAGTATCGACAATTTGTTTGTACCTTTAGAAATGTATTATTTCGTATGTATATTTCATAATTTAACTTATTTCGTGGCCTCTTTTTACCTGCTTCCTTTAGTAAAGATTTAGAAATCTCTGTAAGAAAATACTTCGAATTTCGTATTTCAGCAGGTTTAATAAATGCTATCATGCTCTTATTCATTTTAAAATTTCAAATATACATATAGTCAAATTTTCATTAAAAAAATTAAATAGTAAATACATACATACTTCATTATTAATTCTCGAAAGTTTAACAATAAAAGTCCAAAAGTGAACTGTAAAAAATAAACATTGGTTTCGAAAAGTAGTTTAAATCAAGCTACCAGATTAAGCCTTTTGTTACTTCATAAGATGCTTGTAACACATATACCCATATACAGTCCTTTAAACATTGAAGAGAAAAACAACACAACCATATAAACGAAGGACCTTAACAAAAAGGAGTTCAAGACCATTGCAATGTCATTATTATGCGTATTACACTAATCCATATAAAAGCTACACATAAATGGCAGTGTAGGTTAAAATACGTTAAAACATTAACTTTATACCTCATTCCAATTTTCTGATCACCAACATAGAGAAATTTAGTCTTTGTGCTCGTTTGAATACGATACAAAATCATTACCGGTATAATGATTATATTAAGTGTTACTTTTGTTCTAAATTTTTTTTATATAAAAATACTATCTACGTCAACAGTTCATGTTGTTAATTAAAATGTATTTAAGTTTTTAAAATTTTTGTATCGTCTTAAAATAAACATAACATAGTGATATGGCGAAGGAAGTAATGAAATTAAAAGTTCGTAGTCATCGTCTACAAAGTAATGCAAAATCATAAGCATAAAAACAAAATAAATTACTTATATTTTTCGTGACCGTCCTTAAATCATCATTATAACATAAAATTTCTTAAACAAAAAAGCAGCTGAGGCCGTATGAAAATTATATATTTGCTAAGTAAACTATATCTAAGTAATATAAACACTTCAGTCACACTACAAAATTACTAAACTAGTGAAAATTGCAATCAAAAACCGTTCTGTAGCGCACTAAAGTTTATAAAAGTAAGTTTACACTGGAATATATAATCTTAAAGCTACCTGTTATTTATTGGTGTTTATCTAAATAAAAACGTGATTATAGGCCTTGAACCCCATCATTAAATGTCAAAAGATATATTTGTAATATATAATACGGTAATAAATTCCACATTGAATATACCATTTATTTACAGCTACCGATTTAATTTAATAATCCCGATTAAATTACATAATGTGTATGTGTGGCTCACCATACAATAATACTGGCTGCATTGAATTAAATTTCGACGTGATAGGGCTTCTACCCTTAATACCCTGAAAGGAGAAAAAATTTTTGTGATGAAATAATGAACTTTATTCACCATAATTATACAGTCATGGCCGAAAGTATTGAGCACCATATAAATTTTGCACGTGTACAAAATGAGGAACAAAAAACAAAGCCTATTGTTTAAGGATTAACATTCGGTCCTTAAGAAGTCATAAAAACGAATTAACCAAATGGATAAAACATTTGGCGCAATCAAATTTGTTATTTTAGCATTTAATAATCAGTTCGCTTTACTTTCACTCGTTGTGTAAACATCCAGTGATCTATTATGTTTGTTAGTGCGCTATTCCTGTTTTGGTTTGTTATTATACATTTGGTGATTTTTCGTGGAGACCACGAAAAACATACCTTGACCAGATTGCTGAACTTTTTAAGAAAGGCCAGGTCAAGAGTGCCCTCAACCAGCGGGCTTGCATGAGGAGAATAATGAGTGTGGAGGAAGCAAGGGAAGTATCCCGAGATCGTAGCAGATGGAGATCTGTGGTCTCTGCCTACCCTTACGGGAGACGGGCGTGACGATATGTATGTATGTATGTATGATTTTTCGTCAATATGCCCAAGAAAAACGAACTTAGTTTAGAAAAACGTTTGCAAATCCAACTTTTGCACGAGGTAATAAAAAAGTAAAGATTTAAAATCCGTGAAATGTTCGCGCCGATCTGCACAATACGCTATTCAACGATTAACAAACCACTCAAGCTTTGGGGGCAGCATGTACGCTGGGAGACCACAGTACCGTACCTCGGAGTCCGCATTGACCGCACGCTACAGCGCAAAAGCCGCGCGTGCGATCCTTCGTCCTATTCTTACGACAGCTCGTCTATCCGTGCGTACGAAGCTGCGGTCTACTGCGGCCGATCTGGTGGTCTCTGACCTCAGAAACACAGCGCAAACGCGTCCAGATCCAGCAGACGATCGCGTTCGTTTCGTTTCGCGTCCAGATCATAGCTCTACCACTATTAAAAATGCTATGGGAGGCTAGGATGTTGTGAAGTAGACAGTAAAAGTGTCTAACTATTCAAGTTCTGAAGAGCAGCACTAGCTCAATTGTACGTAAAAGGTTTATGGTTTGTATCCTATGATAGATAGGCTATAACGGCTACGATTTTATTTTCCAAGAGTTCTTGCCTGCCTACACTTCTATTTGCAATACATTATACAGATTTAAACTGATACAAATGAATCACTATTCGCTATTGGCCATATATAATCTTACCTCACTTGTGTATGTGTGCATTAATTAAATAATTATTATATATAGCAAAAGGAAATCAATAACACTTTTTGGAATTATTCTAACAAATAATGTCCAAGGTTAGAGAAAGTATCAAATTGAACATTAAATCCCATGCCAATTAAAATGTATTTAAAGCCCCTTACTTTGGCGTTAGTGTTCTGCTCGTATCTGATTTAGATCATCGTCGGAGTCAGTAGGCGGCGCTTGCTCAGACCCTGCGAGCACAGTCAGATGCGTGGAATCACTCTGCAAAGTACTGCACTCTCCGCCTCCCCCACTGCCACCTGCACTCCAGTTGCCACATTGAGCTTTTTTTTGCAGCGCTTGAACGTACGACTGTCAGAGAAATTATTTAATATGATAATAATAAACAGTTAGGAAATAAGCATAATCACAGTCTCTCATTCTGTTGCAAAAAACATGTTATGCGCACCTCATTCAGCTACTAAGTTAAAACGACAAAATGAAATCCCGGCTTTAACCGAACTTTTCTCATCTTTTCGATTAATTAATATAGAGAGTAGAATTAAGAGGTGTATAGTTAATTATAGAAGGATATAGATTATTATAGTAGGATAGCCTGGGACAAAGTCATAAAATGTCAGGTGGTTTCGCTCAAGCTTACGACCTGTAATAAGAGCTACATTAAGTGACCCAGGCTATCACGCTCACTTCTTAATGAGCTTGGTGAAAATATCACCATCATGGTCACATATGGGAAACACCCGATTGGATGAAATGGAATGAATTTAGTGTTACCTGTGATATAACATCTCCATGGGCTGTACGGACTTGGTACAAATATCTATATTTGCGTTGCTTCATCTCGGCACGTTGTTCACGTGTGACTGGTCTGGTTTGTTGTGTTTTCAAGCGACGCTTTTGTGCGCTTATACCTTTCAAACAAAATAAAATGTTTAAGTGCAAAATTGTAATAAATGGGTTATTCATTTCTTTATTTATTTAATATAGAATTAACATTTGTTTAGTATATTTTCAATTTAATAGTATATATTACATTTTTTGTAAGTATATGGTGTTAGTGTATACGACCGTAAAATAAGTAATGTAAAAGGTCTTTAAGAATGTAGCCCGCTAGATTGCATTTTTAAAACTTTAAGATTTAAAATTAGCTTTATAAGATTTTTAGTAATGTTAAAGGGATGGTAGTTTAAATGGTCCAGCTCAACAAGGGAAGTACTAAACTATCAGAGAAGATCAACGTTAAGTGGACGCTCGCGTTCGATGACTTGGAGAAGGCAGAACGCTTAGCTGACAGACTAGAGGCCCAGTGCACCCTCTCCACCAAATCATTCGATCATGCCCACATCTCGCATGTGGATGACGAAGTCGCGCGTCGGAACTCAGTACCACCAGTGGACGAACCACTGACACCGATCTCACTCGACGAAGTTAAAAACATCATAAAGAACTGTAAAAGCCGCACGGCCCCGGGCGCTGACGGTATTAGCATGCGGGTAGTTAAACTGTTGACCTTGCCGCTACTTACGATTATAGTGAACATTTTTAACGTACTTCTCACAACCAGATCGTTCCCGGACGCATGGAAAGATGCCGACGTCATCGGCATCCCTAAACCAAATAAGCCCCGTAACCTACCAAATAGTTACAGACCGATTAGCCTACTCAATACCCTGGGAAAGATCTACGAGCGTGTCGTTTTGAGGCGGCTCAAAGCATACGCTGAGTCCAATAACTTCATCCGAAACGAGCAATTCGGGTTTAGAAAACTCCATTCCTGTCCCCAGCAGGTCCATCGCTTAACTGAACATATTCTTGAAGGTACACCCCAGCGTAGACCAATCAATACAGGAGCGCTTTTCTTTGACGTAGCTAAAGCCTTCGACAAGGTCTGGCACAACGGTTTGTTATACAAACTATACCACATGAGTGTGCCCGATAGACTCGTTCACATCATACGAGAATTCCTTAGGAATCGAACCTTCCGCTTTCGCGTCGAAGAAACGCGCTCCTCCCTCGCCCCCTTAGGGTAGGGGTTCCGCAGGAATCCTGCCTCTCGCCACTACTGTTCTCACTTTACACCGCCGACATTCCCAAGCACGCGAACGTGTCGCTCGCCCTATTTGCAGACGACACCGCCCTCCTCACTTCTGATAGGGTCAAATACCGCGTGTCGAAACCCAGCACACACATAGGTCTACCTCCGACACGGCGTCAGGCCGATGGAGTCTGCGATTTGCGCAGATTCGCAATTATATTTTACTTGACCCTGAATACGATAAAGCTGTTAAAGCCAATAGGCTACCAGCATTAACATCTTCGAATCCAATCAAAAGTGGACGCATATAACTGTAATACTGCGTTTCGTATGGTGAGTGTTGGGATCCAGAGACCCAATTCCTTTTCGTATCATTTCCTTTTTCAGTCCAATTATTCATCTTACCCTACCCTAAAGTAGGCAACGCATCTGCTGTGTCTTTTGCTATTAGATATGTCTATGAGCGGCGCCTTTCCTTACCATCAGGAGACCCGCTAAGTCGTTTGCCTATATGTTGCATAAAAAATATTTTACCCTACATTTTTTACACTGTGAAATATAAAATCAACATTTTAGCACTATGACAGACAACATTTCATAATATTAAGAACTTTATTGTTTTAATATTTAATACTCACTTTGCTCATGGTAAATTCCAGTAGCAGTGAGAACAAACTGGGCTGTTAAGCCAACAATAGCTGCCGCAGGCCACGCAGCCAGGGTTAACCATGATAAGCGGCAAGGAGGAGCAACCACCGGTTCTAGCTTCACGCGCTCCCACAACTGAAATATAAAATAACTATAAAATCAATCGCACTAGATCTTCATAAAAATTGGGGATAAAGTTTATTCGCATTTTATATAAAAACTCAAGACTGTTCAAAATTTATTTATATTTAATAATAATATATACGTGCCATTTTGTTCGATGACTTTAGTATATTTTATAGGTAGTCTATGTATACACAAAACCGTTTTATTTATATTTACCGTTGCTGTAGACATTTTGGAACTCCTGCTAAAAAAAAGCCACACGTAGCTATGGCAGTCCTCTCTTAATGTTAGTCTGACACTGACTAATTGACGAACAACTGACGAATTGAAACAGATGCAAGATGAGAGCTGTATGGCGGATGCACTAAGATCCTTCCAGTCGTTTGACTGGGATTTCTTTTCTCTCTTAATTTTTTTTTGAGTGGCTAAAGATGTCTAGCGTTATCGTGATGAAAGACCACACCCTTTCTATTGATCAGATCCGGCTTCTTTCTCCTAATTTCATCAGTTTAATCTCATCAGTTCTTGGCAGTAGAAATCCGAATCAAGTTCCACTCAGTTATTAATTTCTTTAAAAACAATTCGGTTTTATTACGTCTCAATAAAGAATCGCAAATAAGTACACGGTTCATTAGATTTCTTTCAGTGAGCTCGTGTGGCACCCAAATATCGAGTTTTTTTCAAATGGGTCCAATCTGTTTTGTGGTCAATTTCCAGCTCTTCAGCTACATCTATGACTACTGATATGTCGATCTTAAACCGCCCGTTTTTTTTTTTGCAAATTAGTGTATATGTCATAGATCACAGGTTCCCAACTTTTTAGGACTACCACCCCCTTTAATAAGATAAACAACAACAATAAACGGCTAGATAAAATGTTTTTTCATGAAAATAAAGGTACTTCCTAACACTCCCAATTTGTCCTTGGAACTCTACCCATGAAAAGCTCCAGCGCCCACTAGAGGGCGGTACTGCCCTCGTTAGGAAATCATAGATTAAATTAATATTAATCATAATTTATTTATTATACTTTATCCAAATTTATATTTATAATGTTTATTAGATAAGTGCTAACTTTTAAAGAATATATGCGAAGAATAAATAAACCATGATAGTGTTGTTCTTACCCATTTAAGCATCATCATTCTCTCGAAGAAATAGTCAACAGAGGTCGCAATCACAGCACCACCGTAAACGCTTGTACCGAATATTGTCAGGACTGTAACAGAAAGCAAGGAATCTAAATGTTATAAACGTTGAATTAAAAAAAAATACAACATTGACATATCGTGATAAATTCACGTAACTTGTAATAAGACTATACTGGTGTTCAGCTTTACTTAATTACACTTTTTAAACAAGAGTATCCATCATATTCCTTATATGTTAAACATAGATCTTCTTTATATGTTTGTTAATTTATGTATAAATGTAAAAGACAATCGTCATCATTTTCCCCAGATAATCTAATGCAAAGATGTCATTCTCATATAACTTCAATTACATATTCACAAAATACACGAAATCATTTTTAAATTTAAATACAACTAATTTTTGGTCTAAATGTTTCTTACATATTTTCTTATAATTATTATTGTTTTAAATAATTTACGGATCATTGGAAAACGGACCGTTAGCACGTCAAGTTTCCAATTGAGACTTGAAACAATTGAGACGTTACTGAGAAAAACGGTTCACTCTCACTTTTAATTATAAATCAATGTAGAGAAGGTAAGGTTTATCGACCTTAAAAAGTGGTCTTCAAAGGTATTTTGATGAATGATATTAAGAAAATAGATATTAGCCTCCTTTTAAGCTTGCTTATACTAGAATTCTTAAATGTTCCATAATATTTCAAATAATTGTGTGATGGACTTGGTAGTGTTCCTTGAGGTTCGCAAAGTGACCGACAGGTGGCAGAGTGATGCTACAATGCTAGAGAATGTAGTAGTGTCCACACTCTACAACAAGATGGCCGCCACACTTGAGCAGCGAAAGTGATTTTTCAGCAGGTCTGAATAAGACGTAATGGTTACTGTCGCTCCATTATCTATGTACTGCGAAATTACTATATTTACATACAAGAGAATGGGCATGACTTTTTCAGCAGACGTTTGAGTGCAGATTTTTTTTTGGATAAGCTGTGACGTCTTTTCTTGCTTCACTTTACTACTAACTTTTTTGGTGAGTTGTGTTGTGATTCTGCAAAGATTTTCGATTGGTTTGACACCATCACCACACAAACATCGCATAGACCACTGCTATATACTGGTAATGTGACGGCCACTTTGTGAAACTCAACGAACTCTACTGCCACCTACCAACTCCATTATTCAACTTTTCGAAATATTATGAAACTCAGAGCTTTCCATTTGAATTCTTTTGAATTCAACTTTGAAAATTCCATTTGAGTTGAACTCAAGGTTTTTCATTTATGCCAATTCCATAATTTTGGAATGTGATCGACTATATACGTACAAGCTTAAAGTAACAAACAATGATTAGCTAGAGTCATAAGAGCCACAGCAGTGATATGTTAGCACCATCAATTCAATATTACCCCTGTTAAGTTGATTAAGCAATAGCAATATCTATGAATGTACAATTTAAATCGGTCTACTGATTTTATATCTTCAACCCAAGACCTTTTTTTGTGTTTCTGCAAAATAGAATTACTTGAACAAGTAACATCATTACTTTGAAATTTTTATATACATTATTGCTGATAAAGGAAAGGAAAGCAATCTGTTTTGTAAGAAATGCTGCCTATCTAGAGAGATGGGAGGCGGTATTGCCCCTATATAATAAGTATCACCTGTAAATTATGCTAAAGCTTATAGCGTAACACTTCACATTATTTTTTTTTTAAAAACAAATTTGAATTTAGTAGCACACTGCCAAAAGATTAAACTTACCTTTTTTCCAATATAGATTAATGACGGCAAAAAATATTCCGGAACCAACCAACGCTACCACAGACAACCAATACTGAAACAATATAATAATTATATTTAATAAAAATATAAAATCATACATTTATTGGTTTAGGCTGAATTGCTAATTTCAGTCAGTTTTCTTGTATGTAGGTAAGTTGGAAAAAAAAGTTTCATATCCATATCTAAAACATATTGTTGTATTTTTTTATTATAACGAGGGATATCACTGACATTATTTTTTGAGTTAGCAATCTGAAGCACTTATCAGAAAAATAACAACAGCTGGAGTAGACAAGTGCTGAAGTGAAGATTGTATCTTGGCAAACATAGTGTGGGTCACTCTCCAATCAAATGATCTGCATAGGGCGGCTGGCAGAACCTACAAATAATTATAGCTAAAAGTAACATACAAGCATAAACACATATGTATAAAATATACAACACTATTTTTCACTACTTTTCGGTTCAATTGATTGTAAATATAACTTTCATGTCCTAATAAGATAATATAATTCTGCCGGGATTAATTAAAATTGACCTTTTCATATACTAACTTAGTCCCCAATCTGGAAATATCATAAACCAAAATTAGAAAAAGTAGTATTTGTCCATACATTTAATACATCTATTTTTGTAATAAATAGAAATCATTGAAACACAAAGCACTTCGCTTGGCTTGCCAAAATTTAAAATTGCCAAAATAAAATGTTTGCAAAAATTTTAATATCTAATTAAATGGACCATTTCTAAATATTAGTTTCTCCTTCAAACTTTGCTGTGACCAGTCAGGTCCAATAAATACCATTGTAACTGTTATGATACTTGTTATAATATGTTATCACTCCACTGCTATAGAACACAGCAAACATAAAAACACTTAACACAATCGCAGAACTATAATAGTTAACAAAAAATTGATTAAAATAAATTAAAATTATTATCGTTGTATAGATGTAAAGTGTATATTCGCTTAGCAAAATTCTTAATATGTGTAACATTTTAAAAGGGGACAATTCAAGCGTAAATATTGCGAGCATTATACCTTCACTTATAACTTTCACTATACTTTTAGATTTCAATTTAGGGATCAAAAAAATACTTTACAGAACACTAGGGATAATTATATGTAAATTTATTCAAACATAATAACATTATTGTTCGCAAACTTTGAGCACATTTGATAAAATATGTAGTAGAATATCATGCAATCTCTTTTTTAGGAGATTAATTAAGTAAGCATATTGATAAATCAATATTTAATCAATGTTCAAATAGGAAATAAATATTAAAATATAGTTCAGACAGGACATATTATCTGAACCTAAGCTCTAACGGTTGAATTTATTGTATTGTACACTTATTTTTGTACTCATGATTAGTATATTATTTGTCCGACTAAATTCATTTAATTAAATAAAATTTATTTAAAAGCTATTTTTCCTTAGTAAACTTTATTTTACTATTTTACACCATAATATTTTTTTCTTAATAAGGTATGACCGAAATATTATCCCTATTTAACCAATTAAGGGGATACATTTAAAATTATTTCTAGTGCTAAAGGTTTCATTGGATTCGAAGATGTTAATGCTGGTAGCCTATTGGCTTTAACAGCTTTATCATATTCAGGGCTTTCATTAAGTGGTAGTTTTATATTAATATAAAAATAATTTTGTATAAAATTACTATTATATTAATATAATTAGTAAAGCAAAAGTGAAATCATACAATAAATATATATTGTATGATTTCCCTTTAACTCATATTCCTGATAATTTCTTTCTTATTTTTTATTATCATAATGTGGTGAACATGGTTATCTTAATTACTAATCTATAACTGTATATATAAAAATTAGCAGTCCATTAGACAACTAATATATTAATAACTTAGCTGAAACACAAGCTTGTCAATTATAATATGAAATATTCTATTTGGGATCTGCTCTATTACATATATGGGGCGCACGGGTAGCGGAGCAATTGAGGTCATTATTATAATGTTCAGATTGTTTATGTGCATCACTTTTAATGGAGATTTTGTAGGATTTGCAAATGTAGTTTTATAACTGAGAAAAATGTTTTTATAAAATTACAAACCTTACCAGAACAAACATCAGCAGTTTATACTATATATATATATACATATATATATATATATATATATATATATATATACACATATATATATATACATATATACATATATATATATATATATATATATATATATATATATATATATATATATATATATCTATCATCAAATTTATTTTGCAAAGTAATTAATTTATAAGCAAAATTTGCTAGTACTAAAAATTTGTTTAAGTGCTTTACTTACTGAAATAGCTTTGTTCTCTAAGAAGTGATCATATATAGCCAAACCTGCAATGGCTAACAGAAGACCAGTGTGAAATCCAGTCATAAAGAGACCTACATACTGAATCAACATTGTAATGAGACCAAAAAGTAGACCAGCACATAATGCGACACCTAAAAAAATAACACAAATGTAAAAATGTCATTTACAAATAAAAAAGAGCTATAATATCAAAAAAACATATTAAATTCATTTCAATATTAATACGTACCAACATTTCCATAAGGAGGCATGAGATATTCTTGTAAGCAAATCAGGTAAACAATGGCAGAGCCAAATG
>JASFAT010004332.1:0-18628 GCA_031353405.1 Baronia brevicornis
GAACCTTCAAAAAATAAGCCTACACATTTGTTAAAGGCCGGCAACGCTTCTGCGATTCCTATGGTACTGCGATTGCCCATAAGCGACGTTGATTGCTTTCTATCAGGTGACACGCCTGCTCGTTTGCCTTCCTAACCTATAAAAAAATAACAGACAGTATTGAATTTTAGTTCATTATTTTTTCACTCTGAAGGCGTTAACCGTTTCGCTTTTTGAGCGACACTAAGTGTGCCTATAGGCGACTTATATGCCTGACGAAACATAACATTAGGTACGCCCACAGATAACTTTCCCGGATACATTGTTCTTCGATTATATAGAATTATGTTACTGGAAATCTAAGTATTAGAAGCATAAACCAGTCGCCTACGTATCACATAGATGGGTGGGGAGACTGTTGAAGTGGTTAGATAAGTTAATTTTAATTTTTCACGTACCAACTACTCAATTTCATAATGATACATTAAACCAAGCAAAGGAGTAATTAAATACATCGCTAAACAAATGACCTTATTAGTTTAAAATAAAAAAAAAATATGGATGTAAACAGATAAAATTGTGACATAAGTCCACATACAACAAAAACTTAAAGTAAGTATTTAATATCAACTAGTGGAAAAAGGTCTAAGCACAGCTAAGGGTTTGATAGAAGCCCATCCAAAATCAAAGGGCTTAAAAAGCTTCAAAAAAGTTTCTACATATAAATCTTACAAATCTTAGGACACTACAGTGTTCTAGCTTAGGGTAAAGTAAGGAAAAAGGAGAGGGGCAGACGTAAACAAAGAAAGCGAAAAAGAATTTGACTTCCGTACAAAAGGGTAAAAATGCTACCACTTAAATTCGATATTCTCTGAGGATATAATGCTTCACCAGTGGAACCGGCCTGTTCGTACTATCACTGAAAAAACTAGTATATTTCTGTGAAGACAGTTGGAATTACAATGAATCTCGACGCGACTAAATTTCGGCTTTTGTACACAAAATCGAGAAGGCGGAGAAAGACAATATACTGCAAAAAACTACTATAAATATTGAAATAGATTTGCTCCAACATAGCAACAACCAAATAAAATTTTTAACAAAGAAATAAAATTACTACAAAAAAATTCATTTCTAGTTTAAAATATAGCTTCATATTCAAAATATATATTTACATAAATTATATTTTATATAAACCATATTATTCTTACATCATCTGCCAGTAGATGGCGCCACAAGTCATATAAAATTAATTTTTGTTAATTGCATATAATGATATTAATTCTAATACTACTATGTCTATATATATATATATATATATATATATATATATATATATATATATATATATATATATATATATATTAGGTGTACAAATAAGTTTCCGCAGTTTTTTATAAAAAATTAGGAATTTATTGTAAAGGAAAAGTACATTACGTTTTATTCAAAGTATTTTCCATCATTTGCCACTACTTTTCCCCATCTTTCTGGCAACATTCGGATACCCCGTCGAAAAAACTCTTCATCTTTTGACGCTATCCACAAATCTACCCAATTTTTGGTGTCTTCATATGATGTGAAGCGCTGCTCAGACAGACCATGTGCCATCGACCGGAACAGGTGATAATCAGAAGGGGCTAAGTCTGGTGAATACGGCGGGTGGGGTAAAACTTCCCAGTTGAGTGTTTCCAAGTATGTTTTTACCGGCGCCGCAACATGTGGACGAGCATTATCGTGTAAAAGAATAATTTTGTCGTGTCTGGAGTAGTAATGGGCGCGTTTTTCCTTAAGTGCCCGACTCAATCTCATCAATTGTGTTCGGTAGAGAGCTCCAGTAATGGTTTCGCTTGGTTTCAGCAATTCATAATACACGACACCAAGCTGATCCCACCAAATACACAGCATGAGTTTTTTTCCATGAATATTCGGCTTAGCTGTCGATGTTGATGGTTCGCCGGGCTTAACCCATGACTTTCTCTTCTTTGGATTATCGTAGTGAATCCATTTTTCGTCACCAGTGACTATACGATGCAAAAAACTCTTTTTTTTATTCCTGGCAAGCAGCATTTCACTCATGCATAATCGGCGTTCAACGTCTCTCGGCTTTAGTTCATATGGAACCCAATTTCCTTGTTTTTGAATCATTCCTAACGATTTTAAACGATGTGAAATTGCTTGTTGAGTCACTTGTAGAGTAAGTGCAAGTTCTTTTTGCGTTTGGGACGAATCTTCCTCCAATAGTACTTCTAATTCCATGTCTTCGTACACTTTCGGCCTTCCACTGCGTTCTTTGTCTTTAACGTCAAACTCACCGTTCTTAAACTTTTGAAACCATTCCTGACAACTTCTCTCACTTAAAGCAGCTTCACCATATGCTTCTAGAAGCAATCGATGCGCCTCAGCTGCAGATTTTTTCACATTAAAGAAGTAAATCAAAAGTTCCCGCAAATGATGCTTATTCGCTAAAACTTGACATTTTTGCACGAAAAAAATTACGTGATGCTGATACGGAATCACTAGTACTTTAAGGTTATGGTGTTGCCAGATGACTAAACTTGGGATATTACGTTTTACATCTGACAATTTCTCCATAACCTTCTGGTGGGGCCATCTTTTGACAAACCGCGGAAACTTATTTGTACACCTAATATATATATATATATATATATATATATATATATATATATATATATATATATATATATATATATATATATATATATATATATATATATATATATATATATATATATATATATATATATATATATATATATATATATATATATATATATATATATATATATATACCATACCTGAAGTTGAAGTCGGTCCGTTATAAGATTAAGTAACTTACCTGAAACAATAAAATAAAACGTAAAACAATAACACTTAAACATCGGGTTAATTTCAAGCGGCGCTCGTGAAACTGACACACTATATCTTATGACGCTATAATAGACTTCAATTGAGCTTTTACATTTTATTAAGCTTCAAATAAATAGTATTTTAAAAAGTTCGGTATAAAGTAACGCACTACGTATTTTTTTTTTGTTATTTTATTGTATATTCCCGAAACTTATTTCCATGCATCACCGCTCTATGAAAACAACTACCTTCAAGGGTATTTCTGAACCGATACATTTCAAAAAGTCTTGTCTAAGTCATATCTTGAAGGCTAGTACTGCTTCTCCCATGCCTATAGTGTTGCAGAATTCTACGGGTGGCGTTGGTTGCTTTCCAACAGGTGACACGTTGGCTAATTTGTCTTCTTATCCACGAAAAAAGGAAAAGCTACTTTAAAATATTAAACGAATTCAGGAAGTTGAATCTAGACGAGAGTGCAAACTTCACTAACAGATCGTTGAAAACAGCTGCAATCTCAAATGTCGATAATTGATCTCAATTGATAACACTTCCTCCACAGATGTTTTGTGAGGGTTAAATCAATTGACAGTCGGACAAATTATTCACACGAAAATTTATCTCCATCACTACTCCTTGCAATTAAATTGGTAACGCTAGAATCGCTAATATCACAAAACAGATTTTTATTGTTGTTCTAATTTATGTGCTACATTCTTTCACAAACGATGGAAAATGCATTACAGTAATATGTAGTAGGGGCTTGTAACGATCCCCAATAATATTAAGAACTCCCATTGGATTACCATGAGAGAGTGAAAGGTTTCGGGTATAAATCAAGGTGTAAACTGTAAATATCTCCTTAATCTTAATGTACAATAAAAAATAAAATTCAAACTTTTTAAATAACTTTATACTTGAAATACAAAAAAACATAAAATATATAAGCACAGCCGAGACGAAGCTGAAATAGTGACTAACGGTTTTTCTTATCGCAGCGGAAGCAAACGCCTTGAAATGTTAAGATGAAATAGCTAGCACACGATCTATCACCTCGAAACAAAGCGCAGTCGTCTAATAACCGCAGCGTTAAATAAGATAGTGAAGCGACGGAATGGGATAAAAGACAAGTTTTTGCTGGCAAAATATTTTAAATTAAGTTGTAATAACTTATTTTAAATTAAGTTGTACATTATTTTATTTCATAGTTGAAGACATCTGACGTGTAGTCAAAAATCGAAAATTTATGAATGCTTCAGAAAACAATTGATAAAAACATACACACACTCCTATAATATTATACACACTCCTATAATGTTAGACATACTCCTATAATATGATATTACATTTAAGAAAGTCACCGACATAGACTTTCGAATCGGTAAACTTAAGTTGTACTGGGTTGGTCACGTTTGTCGGAAATCCGACAACCGCTGTAGTAGATGAGTACTAGACTGAAGACCTCGTCTAGGTAAACATAGTGTGGAACCTCCCCCCCCCCCCCGGCTAGATGATGCGAGGATTTTAACAAGGCGGCTGACAGAGTGGACGCGTGAAGGCGAACATCGGGCTAGATGGGGATTCTTGGGAGCGGTCTATGTACAACAGTGGACTGCTGTATGTTGTTTATGATGATGATATTTAATTTACATTGAATGAAATTATTACCATTAGAATAAAAAAGAATAGCTAATGGCCAATGCCAGTAGAAACGGAGAGACGAAAGCACATATACTCAGCACGGGCACCAAAAGAAGATGGGAGAAAATCGCGCTGCCAAAAGGGGTTATGTAAGACCTAACTAAAAACCAATGACTGACTTTACCTCGACATCCCATCGAGGATAAAGTCAGTCATTTGTTTTTCGCTATCCTTATTTATTCCGACAATTTTATGAATCCGTGGACACGTTGCTTGACTCTTTGAATAATGATAGGATGGTAATAGTTGAAACGTCTCTTATTGAAATCCTATGAGATGATAAATAGGGTCGAAAATAAATTTTTCGTATAGCTAAGTATTGTAAATTCTTGTCTATCTTTCTATGAGAAAGTGAGCTTACGACTACAGTACTCAAACATTCACCAGGTACATCTTGCAGTGGTAACCTTTGTCCTACCAAACCATTCGCAAGGGGGAGCAATACAATATTTTCCAAACACACTGAGGGCAACAATGTTAAACCACCCCCCATATCATTTGGTGGAAAGTATGAAATGACGTCATAGCATAAAATGTAGCCAGCCCATAAATAATGCGCATACATCACCGCGACCGACGACGCTGTTTACGCGATCGTAAAGCTTGCTTTAATCTGAAATAATGGCGTGTGCCGGAGTTCGATGCGGGGACTAAGAATGTTTTCAATATTGGAAAACGTATTACGCCTTTGCATCGGATCAATAGGATTACTACTTATAACGGGCACTTTCCTCAATGGGTGGAAAATCTTACTTCTGACGACTTCATCGGAAAGATTCGCGAGCTAAAGACCCTAAGAGAGAGCTAAAGACCCTAAGAACGAGCTTAAAGACCCTAAGAAAGCGCTAAAGAAGAAAGTTGAGGACTTGGGACAACGACAGCAATAATAACTCGACATCACATCATGAATGCCTAGTAGTTAGTGGTCGAAGACCTCCCAAGTGGAGTTAATAACTCGGTTTATATTATTTGATAATGAATGATTTTAGGTATAAATCAAGATCAAAACAAATTCCTTTAAAAATCAATAATGCTGGTCACTGACTGTATCCAAGAGATTACGTCTCAATTGTACTCTCTATCAAACTACTATCAAACTTCTTTCTATTGGTATCAAGATAATTTGGTTCAAGAATAAAGTAAACAATCATTTCAACCGGCGGTTTTCCGGATTATATTACGCACTAAGTAAGGGACTTTTTAATAAATCTGCTAGGCGTTTAAGGTTATTAAAAATATTCATCAAATAAAATTTCATAAAATCTGTATCAAATATTCATATTCGAGTAGGTACATAAAGTCTGGCTCTGCACTTGTTCTGATTGCCGCGCGAATCAATAATGGTATTATCAGGAACATTCTTCGTCTCTGGTATGCATATAGCAATGTGAATCAATCAAATTATATGCAAATACAATTGAAACCTATAGGTTTCAATTGTATTTGCAGTTATTTCCGTACTATATATAGTACGGAAATAACTGTCATTTTCTTAACTCTCATGTATATTTGCATAATGTTAAGCTCATAACACCATTTGTAAAAATAAAATTCATAATAATTTTTGTTTGTACTTTTTGAAATGGTTAAACAGAATTCAATGTGATATTTCACGAAGTGACAGTTCACGCGAAAGTTTTTAACACATTAAAAATATCTAAAAATTTTAAAATACTTTCGAAAACAAATTCCCCTGATTTTAAATTTTTTCAGATTATAAAACTACGTACGTATCTTTAATGAAATAAATAATCCCAATATTTTTCTGAACTTCATATTTTTTTTTAAATCATTGAAAGAAAATAGAATACACATATTCTTTTGCGCTTCATTGAAAACCGTAATTGAATAATTTTCATGCGGTCAGAATAAAGTACCGTCAGAAAAAGAAAATTACAACGTACAATTAAACGTTCTCGTAACAAAAATAATATGTTATTTATTTTTGCTACGAGAACGTAGAAATTGCGAGTTTCGACGCGGCCGGCAGGCATGCGCCCCTTAGAATATTCAATGTGCATGAATGATGGCACAACAGCGCTTGAATTATGAAATCCACGGACCGTACACTCGCGTATTGCGATCGTTAACTCAGAATGGACCAAAATACCTATCTTTAAATACTGCTAAAAACATTAAGCAGTTCACACCCTCCCTATATATATATAATTTATTTTTATTATTTATTAATTATGTTTAAATTTTGAGTCGTCAATAAAATATTTTTTATTCATCCATTCAAGTTTAAACACATTTTTATAAACTTGTAGTGTTTTTTTCAGATACATTCAGTAAATGTAATTAATTAATTTTAGTTTTATATGGGAGAAAAAATTCTCTTGTGAAGGATATTTAGCAGGATATAAAAGTAGGAATTATCTTTATTTATTTATTTTATATTACTTTTTATTTTACGACGTTGTATTCTTTTTTTGCAATCCATATACACATGGGCCACATGGCACGGGGTTTTATCATTTGTAGAGGAATGGACATAAATCCACCACGCTTGTCCAAGGTGGATTTGCGGGTAACCCAGATTCGGTGTCGACTAATAAGTCATCCATATGTACATATGTATACGCAATGCAGGAATCGAAATTCGCGGACTGGGAAACTATTATTGTGTTTAATGGATACATTTTCATTAATACAACTTGTTTAAAATCTCTAGCAATATTTGCCCAAAAAATTTAACTTGTCGCTGCGAAATTAAATCATTTATTAGTGTAGTTTGATACTTTATACTTAAAGAGTTGCCATTTGCAACTTCCCATAAGAGATCTAGCTAGGGTCTTAACACACAGTGGTGTCAAATATTTCCATCAAGTTTATAATACGACAAGGATAAAACATTCAATTTACCACAGACGCTTTGCTTTATGGGTATATAATATACCATACATCTAGATTAGATGTTTAAAAGCAATTAACAAAACCTCTCTACTCATATTATATTTAATCGATTTATAATGGAGAAATCATTAGTAGGTATCGTTCGTCGTTTTGTCGTTGCCTACGGAAGTCCACTTCTAGACATAAGCCTCTGTCACGGCACACCAGCGAACTCGATCTTTGACTACAAGCATTTAGCCAGGAAGCGTACAACAGTAATGCTAATAACGTTTAAATAAAAGATGAACACATAAACCTTCTAACTATTCCCTAAGTTCCGTTCCATTCCGTTGTGAAATCAAAGGAACTACTTTTAAATGTCTGCAGAAAGAAGAGCGCTGTATTGTTTATTTGAAATGCAGGCTTAAAGGCGACGTAATGCGCGATAACTTAATAAACTTGCCGTCTGAAACTCTAACGCCACCAAATGAAGTTGATCTGCAAGAGATTTATGAGATGTTTGCAGCGAGAGGGGGCTTGATGCGATATTTTATCGGTTTATATCTTACAGCAGCTTTATTTATCTGGTTTATTATTCACGGCTCTGAGAGATTCAAAGACAATATTGTTTTACGAGCTTACATGATGTAAACTTCTCCTTTTCGTATGTAGCCGTAGAAACTTTGTGTTTCGTATCATGGTTGCCTACATTAGCGTTTACTATGTATGTATGCGGATGCCTTGTTTTGATGCCTTACCGCCGAATTCCACAACCACCGTAAAGAAAAGTTTCATCCCTACCATCTGGATGAGTAGCGATCCAGTACGGTGCGCTTCTCTCGAGGCTTCTTTCCATGCACCACTATTGTGTGGGACCAGCTAGCTTCGGCGGCTTTTCCGAACCGATACACCTTCAAAACATAAGCCTACACATATCTAAAAGGCTGGCAACGCTTCCGTGACTGCGATGTCATGGTTGTCTATGGGCGGCGTTGATTGCTCGTTTGCCCTCCTATCCCATAAAAAATACGAAACACTTGTTATATAAATTGTTCAAAGCTTTAAGGTTCAATAGTATTATGAAGTTTTTGATAAATGAAAAATAAGCATACATATTATTTAAAGGTAGCTAAGCTTCTGCTATGCCCTAGAGCAATTGCAGATGTATATGGGCGTCGTTGGTGGTTTTGAAAAGGCGACCCTTAACCGCGTTCTCTTAAAATGTTTAAGACTTTAACACATCCAATTAAAATACAATACACAAGTGTGAAGTTTCAATAAAATTGAAATTTTAAACTCGGCTCACACGTTCACATTGTTTCATATTATTTCAAGACTTCAAAAGGTTTCAAAGAATTACTTTGTTCATTTGCAAGAGCTCAGAACGTTTTGCGAGGGGCTGAACTTATTTTAGGTTTATATTCGTTTCATTCAAAAATTATTGCTCAATTTAACTTTCTAAACCGACGTTAAACATTTAGAGAATTTATAATGTTAGTATAATTAACACGTTCGCGCGCTGTAATGCATGACAAATTTTGGCATTTTGACACACGTTTTTTCCATACTAAGTCCATAGGCGTACTTGCGTAGGTCCGCTTACCAATACCAAATGACCAAATGACAGAACGTCTTCAGGCGTCGCTCGTCCACTACCAAATAATGCGCACTGACCGAACGAGTGAACCAAAGTCTATTGACCGCGACCGCCGACGGACGTTGTGTCTGTGTGCAGTGTGTATTACAATTGTCAATGTAGTGGAGATATGGCTGTCCCTTTCTAGTAAGTTTTTACCATTCAATGTGACACTAGCAAATTTCTGAGGGTTCGTACGGGGACAAAAAAATTTCCCGCTAATATTTAATAGGAAACAATACCGCCCGTCGACGTACGGTGGATTACTAGATTTCAAACTTGAACGACTGTCGACGTAGTGTCGCGTTAGTTTTTTTATCTTCTATCGCCCACCGACGTACCGCGCGCGAACGTGTTAAGTATAAATATAATTATATATAGTATAATTATATATAAATATAATTATATAGTATTATAATTATTGAATCAAACTACCATCGAAATTATGTAAAATATAATATCGCTTAGTTATCAAAATCCGTAAGTCCATATGAATACATTTTATAGGAACAACAAAAAATTGTTTTTCTTTCGTAGTTTGAAAATTTTTTTAAGAACCATTCTTACTTTAGATATACGCAAAAGCATTTATCTTAATAAATACGAATTTATTAAGATAAATTTACCTTAGTAAAAATTTACCTTAATAAATAATAAGTATTCCATCAGATACGCTATAAGAAGATTATTCCTCGATGTTATCAAGTGAGAAGTGAAAAAAAATTTTTTTGAAACTACGAACTAGGCCAATGAGGCCACCGTAATTGTAAATTCTTGAACATAGAATAAAATTAGTGAACATAGAATTTTCCCAAAATAAGGTAGATGATTTAGCCTGATCGCTATAACGGTTTTTATTGCTATAGAATAGAAGAAAAAGAGTAATCTTGTCGCTTGATGGAAAGCAATCAATGCCGCAAAAAGACATCTGCAAGACCAGAAGCATTGCAGAAGCGTTCCCGGTATTCGGTAAACGTGTAAAGACTTATTTTTTGAAGGTTTCAAAGTCTTCTAATATTAAAATATTTTGTTCCTTAAAAATATCTTTATTTAATTCTCAAAGAATTCAGAGAATTCAAAATATATAAAATTTATCTTTGGTACCGCGTTTCATTCACTGAGCATTGAGAATCTTAAGTCCAAACCGTTTCTCTTAAGATGACTAGTGGAGTCAGGCATTACTTTGCGAAAATCCATGTGAACAGTTAGAAATTTTACTTAGCTAAGCAGATCTTAGCTAAGTAAAAGTTCTAAGTGTTCACACGTTTCCCTTAACTAAACCTCCTCCAACCAGATCACCTTAAGACTAGCTAGGATCGAAAGCTAAACGATATACGATCAAAGATCGTGATTTTCCTACAAGTGGCTATCAATCCATGGATTTCCACTGGACAATTGTTGTGAACCATCTCCTAGCACAAGCATTGTTAGCTAAATTGGAATGGTTAACAAGAATTCTAGTGGTACACACTACAAAAAAATACACACATTATATAAAGTCATGTTTCCAACTAACACAATATTTTAGCTTCGTGCATGCCAAGAAATAGTTATGAGAATCCCGTCGTCCCGAAACATTAATCGCAACACCATTAATATGGGATACACGAAGCACGAGTGTAGTTTCATAATTTCACCTGATTGCTGTTACTAACAAGGATCATAACAATAATATTGTCTAGTTAACAAGTTCCTGGCTCAGTGGTAAGGTATTTGTGACATAGACTATTATACATTTTACCAACCGATAACGATCGAGTAGTAGGTAACAGTTCAGTGGAACCCCTTATTCCATGACACGTAATTCCGAAATCTTGATACTTGACGAATCTGATAACAGAGAAACATCTGTCAACCCACTTTAAAACAACGCTGTCTGAGAGGCGCCGCGATAAAACAACACATTCTTAAATAATCCTCGTCACTGAAGGACTGTGTTTAACTGATTTGAAATTGGACTCGTTTGGTATAGTGAAAAATAAACTAAATAACGTCATATAGGTCATAAATATACTTGTTTTGATGCGGGAATCAAACCTACGTCTCCGAGAGCTCACACTGCGCTATTCAGGTTTTATTATTAAAAATATACGCCATTATTATTTATTATACAATAAATGAAGTCGACAAAGAATTAGCCTATAGATAATTATTCCGATTCTGGCTACCCCGTCGGGTAACCAGAATCGGAATAATTATCTATAGGCTAATTCTTTGTCGACTTCATTTATTGTATAATAAATAATAATGGCGTATATTTTTAATAATAAAACCTAAATAGCGCAGTGTGAGCTCTCGGAGGCGTAGGTTTGATTCCCGCATCAAAACAAGTATATTTATGACCTATATGACGTTATTTAGTTTATTTTTCACTATACCAAACGAGTCCAATTTCAAATCAGTTAAACACAGTCCTTCAGTGACGAGGATTATTTAAGAATGTGTTGTTTTATCGCGGCGCCTCTCAGACAGCGTTGTTTTAAAGTGGGTTGACAGATGTTTCTCTGTTATCAGATTCGTCAAGTATCAAGATTTCGGAATTACGTGTCATGGAATAAGGGGTTCCACTGAACTGTTACCTACTACTCGATCGTTATCGGTTGGTAAAATGTATAATAGTCTATGTCACAAATACCTTACCACTGAGCCAGGAACTTGTTAACTAGACAATATTATTGTTATGATCCTTGTTAGTAACAGCAATCAGGTGAAATTATGAAACTACACTCGTGCTTCGTGTATCCCATATTAATGGTGTTGCGATTAATGTTTCGGGACGACGGGATTCTCATAACTATTTCTTGGCATGCACGAAGCTAAAATATTGTGTTAGTTGGAAACATGACTTTATATAATGTGTGTATTTTTTTGTAGTGTGTACCACTAGAATTCTTGTTAACCATTCCAATTTAGCTAACAATGCTTGTGCTAGGAGATGGTTCACAACAATTGTCCAGTGGAAATCCATGGATTGATAGCCACTTGTAGGAAAATCACGATCTTTGATCGTATATCGTTTAGCTTTCGATCCTAGCTAGTCTTAAGGTGATCTGGTTGGAGGAGGTTTAGTTAAGGGAAACGTGTGAACACTTAGAACTTTTACTTAGCTAAGATCTGCTTAGCTAAGTAAAATTTCTAACTGTTCACATGGATTTTCGCAAAGTAATGCCTGACTCCATTAGTCATCTTAAGAGAAACGGTTTGGACTTAAGATTCTCAATGCTCAGTGAATGAAACGCGGTACCAAAGATAAATTTTATATATTTTGAATTCTCTGAATTCTTTGAGAATTAAATAAAGATATTTTTAAGGAACAAAATATTTTAATATTAGAAGACTTTGAAACCTTCAAAAAATAAGTCTTTACACGTTTACCGAATACCGGGAACGCTTCTGCAATGCTTCTGGTCTTGCAGATGTCTTTTTGCGGCATTGATTGCTTTCCATCAAGCGACAAGATTACTCTTTTTCTTCTATTCTATAGCAATAAAAACCGTTATAGCGATCAGGCTAAATCATCTACCTTATTTTGGGAAAATTCTATGTTCACTAATTTTATTCTATGTTCAAGAATTTACAATTACGGTGGCCTCATTGGCCTAGTTCGTAGTTTCAAAAAAATTTTTTTTCACTTCTCACTTGATAACATCGAGGAATAATCTTCTTATAGCGTATCTGATGGAATACTTATTATTTATTAAGGTAAATTTTTACTAAGGTAAATTTATCTTAATAAATTCGTATTTATTAAGATAAATGCTTTTGCGTATATCTAAAGTAAGAATGGTTCTTAAAAAAATTTTCAAACTACGAAAGAAAAACAATTTTTTGTTGTTCCTATAAAATGTATTCATATGGACTTACGGATTTTGATAACTAAGCGATATTATATTTTACATAATTTCGATGGTAGTTTGATTCAATAATTATAATACTATATAATTATATTTATATATAATTATACTATATATAATTATATTTATACTTAACACGTTCGCGCGCGGTACGTCGGTGGGCGATAGAAGATAAAAAAACTAACGCGACACTACGTCGACAGTCGTTCAAGTTTGAAATCTAGTAATCCACCGTACGTCGACGGGCGGTATTGTTTCCTATTAAATATTAGCGGGAAATTTTTTTGTCCCCGTACGAACCCTCAGAAATTTGCTAGTGTCACATTGAATGGTAAAAACTTACTAGAAAGGGACAGCCATATCTCCACTACATTGACAATTGTAATACACACTGCACACAGACACAACGTCCGTCGGCGGTCGCGGTCAATAGACTTTGGTTCACTCGTTCGGTCAGTGCGCATTATTTGGTAGTGGACGAGCGACGCCTGAAGACGTTCTGTCATTTGGTCATTTGGTATTGGTAAGCGGACCTACGCAAGTACGCCTATGGACTTAGTATGGAAAAAACGTGTGTCAAAATGCCAAAATTTGTCATGCATTACAGCGCGCGAACGTGTTAATTATACTAACATTATAAATTCTCTAAATGTTTAACGTCGGTTTAGAAAGTTAAATTGAGCAATAATTTTTGAATGAAACGAATATAAACCTAAAATAAGTTCAGCCCCTCGCAAAACGTTCTGAGCTCTTGCAAATGAACAAAGTAATTCTTTGAAACCTTTTGAAGTCTTGAAATAATATGAAACAATGTGAACGTGTGAGCCGAGTTTAAAATTTCAATTTTATTGAAACTTCACACTTGTGTATTGTATTTTAATTGGATGTGTTAAAGTCTTAAACATTTTAAGAGAACGCGGTTAAGGGTCGCCTTTTCAAAACCACCAACGACGCCCATATACATCTGCAATTGCTCTAGGGCATAGCAGAAGCTTAGCTACCTTTAAATAATATGTATGCTTATTTTTCATTTATCAAAAACTTCATAATACTATTGAACCTTAAAGCTTTGAACAATTTATATAACAAGTGTTTCGTATTTTTTATGGGATAGGAGGGCAAACGAGCAATCAACGCCGCCCATAGACAACCATGACATCGCAGTCACGGAAGCGTTGCCAGCCTTTTAGATATGTGTAGGCTTATGTTTTGAAGGTGTATCGGTTCGGAAAAGCCGCCGAAGCTAGCTGGTCCCACACAATAGTGGTGCATGGAAAGAAGCCTCGAGAGAAGCGCACCGTACTGGATCGCTACTCATCCAGATGGTAGGGATGAAACTTTTCTTTACGGTGGTTGTGGAATTCGGCGGTAAGGCATCAAAACAAGGCATCCGCATACATACATAGTAAACGCTAATGTAGGCAACCATGATACGAAACACAAAGTTTCTACGGCTACATACGAAAAGGAGAAGTTTACATCATGTAAGCTCGTAAAACAATATTGTCTTTGAATCTCTCAGAGCCGTGAATAATAAACCAGATAAATAAAGCTGCTGTAAGATATAAACCGATAAAATATCGCATCAAGCCCCCTCTCGCTGCAAACATCTCATAAATCTCTTGCAGATCAACTTCATTTGGTGGCGTTAGAGTTTCAGACGGCAAGTTTATTAAGTTATCGCGCATTACGTCGCCTTTAAGCCTGCATTTCAAATAAACAATACAGCGCTCTTCTTTCTGCAGACATTTAAAAGTAGTTCCTTTGATTTCACAACGGAATGGAACGGAACTTAGGGAATAGTTAGAAGGTTTATGTGTTCATCTTTTATTTAAACGTTATTAGCATTACTGTTGTACGCTTCCTGGCTAAATGCTTGTAGTCAAAGATCGAGTTCGCTGGTGTGCCGTGACAGAGGCTTATGTCTAGAAGTGGACTTCCGTAGGCAACGACAAAACGACGAACGATACCTACTAATGATTTCTCCATTATAAATCGATTAAATATAATATGAGTAGAGAGGTTTTGTTAATTGCTTTTAAACATCTAATCTAGATGTATGGTATATTATATACCCATAAAGCAAAGCGTCTGTGGTAAATTGAATGTTTTATCCTTGTCGTATTATAAACTTGATGGAAATATTTGACACCACTGTGTGTTAAGACCCTAGCTAGATCTCTTATGGGAAGTTGCAAATGGCAACTCTTTAAGTATAAAGTATCAAACTACACTAATAAATGATTTAATTTCGCAGCGACAAGTTAAATTTTTTGGGCAAATATTGCTAGAGATTTTAAACAAGTTGTATTAATGAAAATGTATCCATTAAACACAATAATAGTTTCCCAGTCCGCGAATTTCGATTCCTGCATTGCGTATACATATGTACATATGGATGACTTATTAGTCGACACCGAATCTGGGTTACCCGCAAATCCACCTTGGACAAGCGTGGTGGATTTATGTCCATTCCTCTACAAATGATAAAACCCCGTGCCATGTGGCCCATGTGTATATGGATTGCAAAAAAAGAATACAACGTCGTAAAATAAAAAGTAATATAAAATAAATAAATAAAGATAATTCCTACTTTTATATCCTGCTAAATATCCTTCACAAGAGAATTTTTTCTCCCATATAAAACTAAAATTAATTAATTACATTTACTGAATGTATCTGAAAAAAACACTACAAGTTTATAAAAATGTGTTTAAACTTGAATGGATGAATAAAAAATATTTTATTGACGACTCAAAATTTAAACATAATTAATAAATAATAAAAATAAATTATATATATATAGGGAGGGTGTGAACTGCTTAATGTTTTTAGCAGTATTTAAAGATAGGTATTTTGGTCCATTCTGAGTTAACGATCGCAATACGCGAGTGTACGGTCCGTGGATTTCATAATTCAAGCGCTGTTGTGCCATCATTCATGCACATTGAATATTCTAAGGGGCGCATGCCTGCCGGCCGCGTCGAAACTCGCAATTTCTACGTTCTCGTAGCAAAAATAAATAACATATTATTTTTGTTACGAGAACGTTTAATTGTACGTTGTAATTTTCTTTTTCTGACGGTACTTTATTCTGACCGCATGAAAATTATTCAATTACGGTTTTCAATGAAGCGCAAAAGAATATGTGTATTCTATTTTCTTTCAATGATTTAAAAAAAAATATGAAGTTCAGAAAAATATTGGGATTATTTATTTCATTAAAGATACGTACGTAGTTTTATAATCTGAAAAAATTTAAAATCAGGGGAATTTGTTTTCGAAAGTATTTTAAAATTTTTAGATATTTTTAATGTGTTAAAAACTTTCGCGTGAACTGTCACTTCGTGAAATATCACATTGAATTCTGTTTAACCATTTCAAAAAGTACAAACAAAAATTATTATGAATTTTATTTTTACAAATGGTGTTATGAGCTTAACATTATGCAAATATACATGAGAGTTAAGAAAATGACAGTTATTTCCGTACTATATATAGTACGGAAATAACTGCAAATACAATTGAAACCTATAGGTTTCAATTGTATTTGCATATAATTTGATTGATTCACATTGCTATATGCATACCAGAGACGAAGAATGTTCCTGATAATACCATTATTGATTCGCGCGGCAATCAGAACAAGTGCAGAGCCAGACTTTATGTACCTACTCGAATATGAATATTTGATACAGATTTTATGAAATTTTATTTGATGAATATTTTTAATAACCTTAAACGCCTAGCAGATTTATTAAAAAGTCCCTTACTTAGTGCGTAATATAATCCGGAAAACCGCCGGTTGAAATGATTGTTTACTTTATTCTTGAACCAAATTATCTTGATACCAATAGAAAGAAGTTTGATAGTAGTTTGATAGAGAGTACAATTGAGACGTAATCTCTTGGATACAGTCAGTGACCAGCATTATTGATTTTTAAAGGAATTTGTTTTGATCTTGATTTATACCTAAAATCATTCATTATCAAATAATATAAACCGAGTTATTAACTCCACTTGGGAGGTCTTCGACCACTAACTACTAGGCATTCATGATGTGATGTCGAGTTATTATTGCTGTCGTTGTCCCAAGTCCTCAACTTTCTTCTTTAGCGCTTTCTTAGGGTCTTTAAGCTCGTTCTTAGGGTCTTTAGCTCTCTCTTAGGGTCTTTAGCTCGCGAATCTTTCCGATGAAGTCGTCAGAAGTAAGATTTTCCACCCATTGAGGAAAGTGCCCGTTATAAGTAGTAATCCTATTGATCCGATGCAAAGGCGTAATACGTTTTCCAATATTGAAAACATTCTTAGTCCCCGCATCGAACTCCGGCACACGCCATTATTTCAGATTAAAGCAAGCTTTACGATCGCGTAAACAGCGTCGTCGGTCGCGGTGATGTATGCGCATTATTTATGGGCTGGCTACATTTTATGCTATGACGTCATTTCATACTTTCCACCAAATGATATGGGGGGTGGTTTAACATTGTTGCCCTCAGTGTGTTTGGAAAATATTGTATTGCTCCCCCTTGCGAATGGTTTGGTAGGACAAAGGTTACCACTGCAAGATGTACCTGGTGAATGTTTGAGTACTGTAGTCGTAAGCTCACTTTCTCATAGAAAGATAGACAAGAATTTACAATACTTAGCTATACGAAAAATTTATTTTCGACCCTATTTATCATCTCATAGGATTTCAATAAGAGACGTTTCAACTATTACCATCCTATCATTATTCAAAGAGTCAAGCAACGTGTCCACGGATTCATAAAATTGTCGGAATAAATAAGGATAGCGAAAAACAAATGACTGACTTTATCCTCGATGGGATGTCGAGGTAAAGTCAGTCATTGGTTTTTAGTTAGGTCTTACATAACCCCTTTTGGCAGCGCGATTTTCTCCCATCTTCTTTTGGTGCCCGTGCTGAGTATATGTGCTTTCGTCTCTCCGTTTCTACTGGCATTGGCCATTAGCTATTCTTTTTTATTCTAATGGTAATAATTTCATTCAATGTAAATTAAATATCATCATCATAAACAACATACAGCAGTCCACTGTTGTACATAGACCGCTCCCAAGAATCCCCATCTAGCCCGATGTTCGCCTTCACGCGTCCACTCTGTCAGCCGCCTTGTTAAAATCCTCGCATCATCTAGCCGGGGGGGGGGGGGGAGGTTCCACACTATGTTTACCTAGACGAGGTCTTCAGTCTAGTACTCATCTACTACAGCGGTTGTCGGATTTCCGACAAACGTGACCAACCCAGTACAACTTAAGTTTACCGATTCGAAAGTCTATGTCGGTGACTTTCTTAAATGTAATATCATATTATAGGAGTATGTCTAACATTATAGGAGTGTGTATAATATTATAGGAGTGTGTGTATGTTTTTATCAATTGTTTTCTGAAGCATTCATAAATTTTCGATTTTTGACTACACGTCAGATGTCTTCAACTATGAAATAAAATAATGTACAACTTAATTTAAAATAAGTTATTACAACTTAATTTAAAATATTTTGCCAGCAAAAACTTGTCTTTTATCCCATTCCGTCGCTTCACTATCTTATTTAACGCTGCGGTTATTAGACGACTGCGCTTTGTTTCGAGGTGATAGATCGTGTGCTAGCTATTTCATCTTAACATTTCAAGGCGTTTGCTTCCGCTGCGATAAGAAAAACCGTTAGTCACTATTTCAGCTTCGTCTCGGCTGTGCTTATATATTTTATGTTTTTTTGTATTTCAAGTATAAAGTTAT
>JASFAT010003459.1:0-14640 GCA_031353405.1 Baronia brevicornis
TAATCCTATCCATATCCTATTATAATCCCATGGTACGCATTTGTCGCCTATACAATAATATATTGATTGATTACGGTACGTTCGATATCAAAATGCACCCATTAAAACGATCGCCCCGTAATATCTTTGGGAGCCGAAATAGATCGCAAAATTATTATCCTTCTATTTTTTTTACATTTTTTTATTATTTAATTTTATATATTTAATTTTATATATTTAATTTTATGATTATATAAGTAACCCTATTGTCAATATATGCTGTGCGCAAATTTAAAGAATTATAGTCCGGGTTTTGATAAGTTTATATTATATATTATTATTTAAGACTGTAACCTGTTTTTATGCCTAATAAATAAATCTAAATTGTTTATTAATCATATTTTAGATAATATACATACAACAGTTTTTAATTTTAGACTACACTATACGTCCTTTGATTTAAACGACGGCCTCACAAAGCGTCGGCAACTTATATAATATAATAGCTAATAATTTTCCAATGTTGTCTTGGCTATTTTCTGCCATTCGTCTTGCAGTTCTCTCCATAAGTCTTTCTGAGATGTAGGACAAAATTTTCGCGCTTCTCTATCTAGCTCCACAATAGTTCTATCGGGTATAAGTCTGGGGACTGCGGAGACCATGTCATAAGTTTCAATACATTTTTTTGTTCTTTTCCTTTCAAAAAGTCTT
This sequence comes from Baronia brevicornis, assembly GCA_031353405.1. Classification (NCBI taxonomy): domain Eukaryota; kingdom Metazoa; phylum Arthropoda; class Insecta; order Lepidoptera; family Papilionidae; genus Baronia; species Baronia brevicornis. The sequence goes on from JASFAT010003459.1 coordinate 691, forward strand.
TGTATAGTTTTGACGTGTGTTTAGTATCATTAGTCTGTTGAAATATGAACTCCTGACCAATTAAATGGATTTCTGAAGGCATTGCACAATTTTCTAATATGTTTTTGTAACTTTCTTTTTTTATGATTCCTTTAAACGGGATATCCAACGGGGGAGTCACCAAAACCCTTAGCGGTGTTTAACTGAAGCCACAGTACAAGCGTCGTTCACTCTTTCGTTCGACTTCCACCGTACGAAAACTCTTCGTCTGTATCCTAAAACTTCAAATTTTGATTCGTCCGTCCTGAGGGCCTTTTCCTAATCATTCAAACTTTTACAAATTGTATTTTACTGGATGGCCAAATACTTTTGAGCATGATGAGCGTAGTGTACATGTTGGTATCACTTGAGAGATTTACGCAATATTGCACATTTGACACGATTTATCGGCTCAAATTTCGAAAACCCATAACATCTCTCAAATTTCAAATATATTTACATCAATGTTCCACTGCCTAAAGTTTTGCTCAATATCTTGATAATAGTGAACTGAACTCTTTTGGTCCAAACTTTTTTGACAAAATAATTTTTTGCTTAAAATCTACACCACATGAACGTGTTAAACCTTGTGAGCGTTCTTATAAAAATTTAACGGACAATTGCTAAATTATATGATGACAATTTTTTACTTTGGCTTAGCGTTGTATGTAATTCCTGAAGATAACGTTACATCCCACTAGAATAAAATATTTCCTTTCGTAATACGTTTCAAACGTTACATACCTTTGAGCAATTGAGAATTACAAACACAATAAAAGAGGCGAATTGTGGTAACCGTAGGTTTTCTCTGGACTTAAGACTAAATTATTCTTTTTACATACTGTGTATGAAAGAATAGTGACTAACACTGAAAAACACCATGTAAAATGATGACAATATATATAATCGAAATGATTTAGTTGTAGTCTATTATTATAAGGAGTACCCCGGTCTGGCAGCTCATGTTGTGTTTGTATGCATAATTATTGAAAACTCAGAAAGCAGTGAGAGAACTAGCCATTAGAGAAATTCGCGAACGATTGTTTCCTCTATAATGTAATTATTTGGAATGTTAACCGCTCTCTGAATTAGTAGAATGCAAGTCCGGTTAACAATTCTTCAAAAAAATGCAGTTGGATCTCCTGGTATTCCATACTCGCATGTCCATACATATATTTGTAGTTGCATAATTTCATTACAATGTATTTTTATAAAATTATCTTCTTTGCAGGTAAGAATCCAGAAATTAGCATACAAGTGATTTCTGTAAGTAATAACGGTACATTTATACTTAAACAAAATCTACCGATTGATAACGTCGCTGAAAGGCAAATTTCCATTTTGTAAGTTAAATATAATATACATTGTGATCGTTTATATTGTAATAAGTGCAATTGATGTCAATGTTTGCGCAGGGCGGTTAGCAGAAACTGGATGCGTGTAGCCGAAGATCGGGCTAGGTGGCGCTCCATGGGGGAAGCCTATGTGTTGATGATGACGATGATGTCACAATACTTTGTGTAAAATCTGATTTGAGGAACTATTAAAAGCATACTGAAATAAATAACTACGAATATATTACATGATCGTACAAACTATTCGGAATTACTTTAATATATCGTTGAGTTGGGTATATCATGCTGTCTTTAAAAAATCCTTGCAGTACTTGTGTTACAGCTCGTCCACTTCCATAAATATAAAAAACAGCAATGCCATTGAAACATGTCAACTTATTAAGTAGACGCCCATTCTATGTATATACTTTTAAAATATGATTAACTATAAGTTAACCATATTTTAGAAATAATTAATATTATTTAGTCAAATAGAAATTAAAACTTATATCAATTCCTCCAAAATGGAGAAGCCCCAGACATAAATGAGCTATGAAATAATATGAATTTTAATGTGTTCGTATATAATATTAACTAAATGTTACGAAGGGAGCATTCAAATTTATCGGAATGAATAAAAAATACTATGAATTGTCATAAATTAATTTATTGTCTCTTAAAATATATTGCATTATCACTGCAATCCACTTTTTTATATTTAAACCAGTTTTGAAAATATTTATGTCAAAAACAAATTTCCGAGATAACGAAGGAGAAGTCCTTCGTTATCTCGGAAATTTGTTTTTCATACTCTTCCACATCCTCTTCTGGTGATAAAAATCGTTGCTTGCGTAGTAGGTTCTAAATTTTTGGATATGTATAAAGAGAAGTCACAAGGTGCCAGGTTGGGACGGTTGGCTCATAAGATTTTTACTTTTCATCTTCAAAACTTCATTTGACTGTCTATCCGTATGAGAGATGGCATTGTCATGGTGCAAGATGATACGGCGCTTAGGGCTATTTTTACGGAGTTCTTCAATAACTTCCGGCAAATATATATTCATGCACTAATTACTATTCACTGTACAATGATTCTCTTTATTATTTATTGACGTTTTTATTAATAAAGGAAGGAATCCTCCGCTTAGAGGTACTTTGCGGCTTATCTTGAAAGATTAAAACGGTCAAATACTGCTTTATTTTAGGGTCGTATGTTGATATATAAACATCTTTGCACAAAAAAAAAACGGGTGGTTTTGATTTTTCTACATTATTGGCAATAATTTAGTTTTAAAGAAGATATAATAGCCAAACTATGTTACTGGCACTTAATAAAAAGTCGGGGTATGATAAAAAATTAATTCAAAATTCGAAGTTTTTGTTTTTTTTTAATAATCCCTTTTTAGATTGTAACTTTTTACTTGTTAAAAGGTTATCAGGCAACTAAACTAATTTCTTGTTATTTTTAGTAGAATAATTTGTTTGTCGCATCATCCTTATTGTGACTTAAAACAGGTATCTTTTTGTCAGAAAAAGCAATAAAAGCTAGTAAAATTTTAGCGCTGCTGGAAGAGCGGTGTAGCAAATGTCTCGTCTCACAGCGGTTAAACGCGAGTCGTTCAACCGTTCTGGACTTGATACCAAGAGACAGGTTCGGATCAGAGAAGTCAAGGTTCTGGGAGAAAACGTTTCACACAACCAAGAGAAAACCGTTTTTAGTGACTCAGGCACTGAGGAACCGCAAGTTACATAAACCTTAAAAGAATCCTTGAAGAGGTACGAGGAGAGCTAGTTAGCTTATAGATTGATAGGAGGAGGCTTTTAGCTGCTGATATACGCAGTCGACGACCAGCACGGGCCTCCAAGTTACTCCGTGAGCACCGGATTGGTCGATTGAAGTTTGCTAGAAATTGCTTCTTCTCTTCAAATCTTGGACACTGCGTAACTGGAGTAGCACAGTCTTCTCTATGGTGGAGCATCTGTTATGTTTTGGGCGGGTGGAACTTACAGCTATCGTATCGAGATAGCATTCATTGAAAATGGTTCGCTAAATGCGCAAAGTTACATAACAAAAATCCTTTGTAAAAATTAACAATGCGCAATGTCATTGGTAAAGATACCATTTACATGGATGATAATGCTCGGACTCGCCGTTATGGCGACGTAGATGCAAGAGGTCCTGGGACCTTCTAAAAAGGCGATTACGAGCTGTCCAAACACGTCTAGAAAACATCAGGGAGAACAGATTCCACAGGACATCATCAAAAGCCAAAGCCATCATAAGCGAAAGCATGACCAGACAATTACAAGCCATAATTTCTGTAAGAGGTTCATACTCGTTATTAATTATTCGTTATTAATTAGTTAGTTTTTTTAAAGTAACATAAAAATACTCGTAGCCTTAATTTCACTATACCCATAAAAATGACCATTTTCACACAGAATTCTGTTTAAAAAAAAAGGTAAGAAATTTCTAGTCATCTAAGCTAATGACATACTAAAAATATTATCCTTAAAAAGCTAATGACATACTAAAAATATTATCCTTAAAAAGCCAATGACTATAAGTTTCTGTTTTTTTTTTTGCAAAAGGGGTATATATCCATTTTTCGACACCTGTTACTATGTCCCACACTAAATTTGATGCCTTTCGGTTGAATCTGAGAAACATGGCATGATATGGATTAACGCGGTCCGTTTTTTGAATCTCAGTTAAATTTTGAAGGATCCATCGCAAGCACAACTTCCTCATATCCTCAGTCGATTATATCCTGCACATTCTTATGCCAGCCTGAACAGCACGCAACGCACATTTAATGTAATTTACAGTGGTGGACGAGGCACATTCAATTCAACAAAAGAAAATTGCGAACCAGTTATAAATAGTAGTACTGCATGGTGTTTTATCGTCAAAATCAGTTTGAAGCCGACCCAGGATTTGCTTAACTGTCAAACTACACTTAAAATCACAATAAATCATACTACACAAATTTGCATAAGTTAAATGCATAGTAATTGTATACCCGAGACAAATTCCGAAAAGAATGTTTAATAACAAAGCGTCGTCTAGCAACCAACGACCTTCATATATTGACTACCTTTGTCCGTCGCACAACTTTAAATACTTATAGTCTGTTTTTAATTTTAAATAACTTAAACATATCACTGTCTTTTCTGCAGAACTTAATTGTTGTTTCCTTTGTCGTTTCTTCTTTGAAGAAGGAAACTTTTGCAATGCATTCGGACCGGATAACGAGTCTCTCAGTGTCATTATTATCAAGAAAAATTAAACAATAAAACTTAATAAAAAAACTCAACCAAAAAAACTAATGAAACCAACAAAAATCGAGAGAAACGCTAATTCTTAAGCAAGTAGGTTATATGACAAACATAGATACATTAAGTGGAAAATGCACGTTACATACGTACATACCACCGCGTTTTTTTATATAGCATTTGGTTCTATTTTTAATATTTAATAGGACATAATATATTTTTTTTTTTTATCAAAAGAGTTAAATATAAATGTTTTAGAATCATTTAAGTATTGATTAAGATACAATATTTTGGATCAAGATGTTACACAGCTAAAATTAAATTTAAAAAATGTAGCTTTACGTAATGAATCGAAACGTATGCATATTTTTCCATTACAAAATACACAATGCGACTGATTTAAAAAGTAGATAAGATAAGCATGTTTGTTATGAGAATGGTTGTCAACTATATTTGGAAAGATAGTCTAAAATAGCGAAAATGTTTTTCTTTTCTATATTTAGGGTTTAAGGTAGTTTAAAGAAACAAGATTTTTTTTCTAATTATCGTAATAAAACAATTTTAATGTGTGAGTGATTCATGTGTAATGATTGAATGAGCTGTGATAATGATTTTTATTGATTATTTACTATGTGATATGTTCTATTAGAGTCAATAATTAAAGAGTTGTAAGTACATGACTTGTGATAACTCTAAAACGATTTTTTACATTTATTCTTTGCGGAATTTTACGAATTCTTTACGAAATATTTTAAATTTAAAAATAATTAATATTGTGTTTTTTTATTCTTAATGCATTCTTTTTTTCTCCCCACATTTTACACTTTGTAATATATCTAAGCATTTCTTACATTTGTATTTTTGTATATAAGTGATCAATTTAATAATTCTTTTAACAAAATATATATAAAAAAATGTAGATTTTTTTTAAGTGTTATTAAAACTGGATTTGAAACGTTATTGAAACGACGAAGTGTTATTGAAACTTTACTTTTATGAATGAAATTTTATTAACGTAAAATTCCATTCATAAAAGTAAAGTTCAACCCACACTGGACACGGCGTGACCGGTCGGTCATCAATAGCTAGAAGTACTTGTGGGCGTCAGACATTAAACAGGCTGGTGGGCGCGACCGTTTGATGTGGGTAGATAAAATGAAATGTCTATTCATATTAAAAATAAAACAAGATTTTAAGAAATGCTTTTATAAGTATCTCAGGGGCAGGTAATTTCCTTTTTATTCAATTTCCTATAGTACCTGCAGTCTTTTTTTATGGGATAGGAAGGTAGACGAGCAGGCGCGTCACCTGATGTAAAGCAATCAACGCCGCCCATAATTATCTGCAGTATCATAGGCAGTGCAGTAGCGTTGCCGGTCTTTAAGGAAACTGTCATTATGGGAGGGAGGAAGGGGAGGGAGAGGACGGGGCGAGGAATTGGGCCTCCGAAACTCAGCCGCTCACCGGACGAAGCGCGATAGCTAAGCTAACACTCGTCGTCGACTCGATGTCGGTTTTCTGCGGGAGTGTGGGACTTCCCCGGGCGAGCTGGCCCATTCATGGTACAGACAAATAATATGCCATTCTTTGCAAACTATTCGTCTGCAGCGTGGCTCTACCACTAATCTTTGCTTATAATTTTGATAAAAATATTAATTTCATGTGAAAACATCTTATCCCACCATACACACACATATATATATATATATATATATATATATATATATATATATATGTATATGTATATTAGGTGTACAAATAAGTTTCCGCGGTTTGTCAAAAGATGGCCCCACCAGAAGGTTATGGAGAAATTGTCAGATGTAAAACGTAATATCCCAAGTTTAGTCATCTGGCAACACCATAACCTTAAAGTACTAGTGATTCCGTATCAGCATCACGTAATTTTTTTCGTGCAAAAATGTCAAGTTTTATTCCGAATAAGCATCATTTGCGGGAACTTTTGATTTACTTCTTTAATGTGAAAAAATCTGCAGCTGAGGCGCATCGATTGCTTCTAGAAGCATATGGTGAAGCTGCTTTAAGTGAGAGAAGTTGTCAGGAATGGTTTCAAAAGTTTAAGAACGGTGAGTTTGACGTTAAAGACAAAGAACGCAGTGGAAGGCCGAAAGTGTACGAAGACATGGAATTAGAAGTACTATTGGAGGAAGATTCGTCCCAAACGCAAAAAGAACTTGCACTTACTCTACAAGTGACTCAACAAGCAATTTCACATCGTTTAAAATCGTTAGGAATGATTCAAAAACAAGGAAATTGGGTTCCATATGAACTAAAGCCGAGAGACGTTGAACGCCGATTATGCATGAGTGAAATGCTGCTTGCCAGGAATAAAAAAAAGAGTTTTTTGCATCGTATAGTCACTGGTGACGAAAAATGGATTCACTACGATAATCCAAAGAAGAGAAAGTCATGGGTTAAGCCCGGCGAACCATCAACATCGACAGCTAAGCCGAATATTCATGGAAAAAAACTCATGCTGTGTATTTGGTGGGATCAGCTTGGTGTCGTGTATTATGAATTGCTGAAACCAAGCGAAACCATTACTGGAGCTCTCTACCGAACACAATTGATGAGATTGAGTCGGGCACTTAAGGAAAAACGCGCCCATTACTACTCCAGACACGACAAAATTATTCTTTTACACGATAATGCTCGTCCACATGTTGCGGCGCCGGTAAAAACATACTTGGAAACACTCAACTGGGAAGTTTTACCCCACCCGCCGTATTCACCAGACTTAGCCCCTTCTGATTATCACCTGTTCCGGTCGATGGCACATGGTCTGTCTGAGCAGCGCTTCATATCATATGAAGACACCAAAAATTGGGTAGATTTGTGGATAGCGTCAAAAGATGAAGAGTTTTTTCGACGGGGTATCCGAATGTTGCCAGAAAGATGGGGAAAAGTAGTGGCAAATGATGGAAAATACTTTGAATAAAACGTAATGTACTTTTCCTTTACAATAAATTCCTAATTTTTTATAAAAAACTGCGGAAACTTATTTGTACACCTAATATATATATATATATATATATATATATATATATATATATATATATATATATATATACATATATATACATATATATATATATATATATATATATATATATATATATATATATATATATATATATATATATATATATATATATATATATATATATATATATATATATATATTATATATCATAGTTGTATAATAATACAATTACTGTTTTCTCATAAGAATTAATATATGTGATACATTAAGTAAAGAGCAGCACGTTGAAACAATATAAAAGCCAAAATGAAATTCCATTTTAAAAGGTATTTAAGGTGTATGCACATTATTGTATGTGTGTGTGTGTGTGACATAGATGCACGATTACTCAAATAATATATGTCTATATTTATAAAATCTGTTTATTAATAATTTTGAACTACAAAAACTTTTTTAAAAACGCTGAAAAGATAAATGGAATGGATCTAATTTGGAATACTTATCATTATATAAGTGTGGAATGCGGTATAAAATGGAATTAGGAGCCTAGATGTGGGAGAGTGGAGCGTCGAACTGGTCATTCGCGTCGAGTCTGCCGAGTGCTTTTGGATAGGACGTTTAACGACAGAGCATGGAGAAGTGAATCCAGACAGGTGAATCCAGACGACCAGACAATAACTTGTGTAAGAAAATTATATCTAGCGTTTTGAGTCTATCGTTTAGCATGGGTATGTGATTTAATATTCGCAAACGTATCACTACAGATCGTGAGGATCGAAAGTTACTCAGGAAGTCGTTAAAAAATAGGAAAAAAATTTTTTCAAATCTCGCTACTGAGTTATCAGTAGAAATTAATAGACCAATGTCTACTTAACGAAGTGTAGAAGACTTCAGAAAGCTGGTTTGAAAGGCTCAAACATGAATCAGCGCGCCATGCCATAAATTAGCCCGCACGATAGCATTGTTCAGAGGAGGCCACTTAAGAAGCTCAACGGAGGCTTCTTGAGTGGCCTGCCCAGTTTCCAGACCTGAATCCCATCGAAGATTTGTGGAGTTTATTAAATCGCAAAGTCAGACGCCACATTATAAACACTCGAAACTCCGCTTGCGACAATAATGGAACACAATATGTCCTGAAAACTGTAGAAAGCTTGTTGCTCTCTACCGTAAAGAATTTCTGCAGTAATTAAGGCAAAGGGTGGATCTACAAAATATTGATTTTGTACTGATATGTTTAATACTGATGTGAACCTGTATTAAAATGTTTTAATTTATTTCCCTGTAACATTCTTCGCAATATCATGGTTGCTCAATACTTTTGGCCAATGCTATATATTCGTAATCGGAGATGGATTTCTGATAAATTCGTGTTGATTACTCGGTAAAGCGTGGGAAATTACTGAGTATTTTGTTTAACGCATAAACTGTGCTTGAACAGGCACACACTTTTGGGGGCAGCAAGAATTAAGAAATACGAAAAGTTGAAGTGTTTAAATATCTCGGGTCAGAGTATGGACAGGATATCCTTGCCAATCTGTTTTAAACGGGTTCACGCGCGTCTGGTTATATATGTATTTCGTGAGTTTTACGGTATTTTATTAACTTCGTTCAGCATAACATCAAGAGTCGGTGACGTTGTTGTTGAGACTCTATGGCCGCCGAAAGGAGGCAACGCTACAAGCCCACGGTGGCTTGTGATTGGGCGGAGCGTATGAGCGTTTGAATAAAGGCTCTGCTATTGACTAGAGTTCTAATTATAGAAAATAAATGCAGACAACTGCATATAAAAGCCTATCGTATTGAACTAGCGCTAAATCTGAATTTTTATACGAATAAGAATGAAATTCGAAATTGATTACGGTTACGAAACGTAAAAAATGGATATCCATACCATTACAACGTTGTCTTGCAAAAATTCATATCTTCTATAAGTTTTATATTTAAGATTGATACATTGAGGTGGCTATGAGCCACCTTGAATTTTTGAAACGAAGATTTTTGGTTGCGGTTGCTGTGTTTAGGAAATTATTGTTTAACCATGTCTTATTGGTAAAACCTTAAACTGCTATTCATATTCAAATATAATTAAGAATGATAAACTAATGAGAAATAAATATAACTATTTTAGTATAAAAAGCGGCAAATATATCGAAAGAACTTTGAATAAAAATGAGGATAATAGTAATAATATATTTTTTATTTATTTATTGACCTGTGACATTTAAATTTTATGTACCTTAATAACCATGTGAGCAAAAAATTCGACTGAGGCGTCATGCACGAGATTGAATATCTTTAAAAAAAGTAACTGAGCCCTAAATTATAATTTTCTTTTTGAATTATTTAAGCTGCGTGTTTTAGCTTCTAAATAATAAAATTAAATGTTTTTTATGACTTATAGTAAGTTATTTTAAATAATAAAATAGTTATCATATCTAAACTAATACAATCGGTCGGTCACTTTCTGATACTAAAGAACCACTACTGCAACATACCAACTCCATCGCACAACTTTTCGAAATATAATGGAAATTTTAGGGTTTTCATTTGAATCGTATATAGAATTTAGATAATAAGATACATTATTTTAATAAACTAGTTTATTATCGTTTTATATACGAAAAATAAATATTTCCTATAATATTTGTACATTGTCGCAGGAGTGGTTATGAAAAAAGTTATTTCACTAATTTTAAATGTTTAAAGTAGAGGATCTAACGTGCTATCGATATCAAGCAGATTTAAACATTTTTAGTTCCGTACTTTTTTAGTTCTAATGTTGGATTATAATTATTGAGCATTTTTTATATTATTTGTTTAAATAAAAACAATTTTTAGATCTATTATATAATGAGTTGAAAATAAATGTCCTTATACTGCTTTTCCTTATACTGCTTTTTAAAGAATTATCCTGATAATCGATATAATATTACATATATTCTAATCGATATAGTATTTTAATGAACTTACAAATATCGCAGTATCCTTTCTGCAATACATACAGCAGCCGTAAATAGTTTAAAGGATCAAAATATGAAAAACATTTTTGACTGTGATACGGTTAATAAAGTGAAAGTAATCGATACATAAATTTACTTATTGTAAACTATTAATTATTTGAATGGATGTTATGATGTCAAAAATCTGTATCTTATCGCTCGTGGAAACTAGTTCAATGCGGTTTTGCTTTAGTGACAGTAACAAATGACGTGTGTAATGATATGAGCGTAATTGCATATTTAGATTTCGTGTCACTTATGTATTTGATATTTGAAAAAACTGACTTTGAACGGTCTTATTGTATGTAAAGTCGAGCGGACGAAATTGTGTGAAGGTCCTAGAACCTTTATAACTTCGTGGGAAGGATCAGCTAGCGGGAGATCTGTAAGTTGCAGAGTAAACACGTCAGCGAATGAAGATAACTCAACTCAACTCACAACAAGCCAAACTATGTTACTAGCACTTAATAAAGAGTCTGGATATGATAAAATATTTATTCTCAATTCGGAGATTTTACCTAGACTCTATACCAAGAAGATATATTGAAGGAATAGAAGGAAGAAATACATATAGAACGTTCCATTCAGTAAAGGCAAGGTTCTGGGAGAAAACCTTGCACATAACCATGAGACGACCACTTTTTACTGACTTAGGGCGCTGAGGAACTGCAAATGTAGTTACATAGATCTCAAAAGAATCTTGAAGTACGAGGAGCTCAAGTTAGGCTATGGACTGTGAGGAGGATGCTTTTAGCGGCTGACATATGTAGTTGACGACCAGCACGGGCCCTCAAGTCACTCCGAGAGCACCGTATTGCTCGATTGAGGTTCGCTAGAAGTTGTTTATCTTAGACACTAGGAGGACACTAACTGGAGGAGCGTACTCTTTTCCGATGAGGCTCGAATTCATATGCATAGTGACGACCGACGTCGGCGAGCTTGAAGAAGACCAGGGGAACGCTATGCTGACATGTGTTTTGAAATAATCACTCCTTATGATGGAGGATTTATTATGTCCACAACATAATAAATCCTCCACCATAAGGAGTATGGTAACTTCCAGTTATCGTATCGAGATAGTCTTCATTGAAAATGGCTCACTAAATGTGCAAAGGTACATAACCGAAATCTTTTGTCAACATGCACAGCCCGCACTGACTGTGTGTTTGATAGGTGAAGATGAAATTTTCATGGATGATAATGCTCGGGCCCACCGTTCTGGCGATGTAAGTGCTTATATGCAAGAGGTCGGTATTCGTCGTTTGAACTGGGCAGCGCGGAGCCCCGACCTTAACCCCGTTGAGCACGTCGAGGATCTTCTAAAAAGGTGAGTATGATCTGTCCAACCACCTCCACAAAACATCAGGGCACCAGGACACCATCATCCAAGCGGATCATTAAGTAACTACACAGAAGATTGCAGAGAAGTTAAAGGTTTCATATACAGCCATTGAGAAGCATTTATTGTAAAATGTGTCGGGCTCGTTATAATTTCGAAATCGAAATATATTTGAGTTCCGTATGATTTGAAAGAAGTGTATCTGACAAAGCGCATCAACGCTTGCGATTTATTGGTTGAAGAAAATGAATTCGATCTGTTTGTAAAACGAATTATCACTGGAGACAAAAAATAGTTTGCGTACAACAATGCACATCTAATGAGTCATTGCAAAACACTTCAAAGGCAAATACTCACCAAAAGAAGATTTTGCTTTCAATTTGGTGGGATTGGAAAGGTGCAGTGTATTTTGAGTTGCTTCCAAGGATTCAAACCTTTGATTCGGAGGTCTACTGTCGGTAACTGGACAAATTGAAAGGCGACCAGAATTGGTATATCGTTAAAGGTGTCATCAAATTTTAGTTAACTCAGCGTTTGGATCAGACGTTCTACGAATGTAAATTTTCAAGTTATTAGAAATATGGCAAAAGGTCATGGAACATAATGGAAAATACATCATATATTAAAGTTCTATATATATCCAGTCAAAAACGAAAGTAATTTTTATTTTACATCAGTGTTGTACCGCATTGACAGACACAGTAAAAAGTTTCTTGGTATAACGTCTTTGACTTCGCGAATCGTTGCCATCAGCGCTGCGAAGAGGGACTAACACTCGTCTTTCTGTTATGCACACGCTTCTGTGCTGATCCTGTGCCTAGTTTAATAATGTCAGTTTGTTAATTGCGACATTTTTTTTAAACATTTTAAAATGATCATTAATAATGTTAACAATAAATAACTTTTGGTAACGGTGGTTGATGTGACAAGAAAAGCTGCAGTTACAAACTATCGAAATTTAATATAATATACAGAAATCATATATAACCTGTATAAAATATATGTCGAGTTAATAACAACACTAAGGTGAAGAAAAAATGGAAGTCGGTTGTGTGGGAAGTTAACGCAAAATATGTAATGTATGTAATCACAAAAAATAAGAAACTATGTTTAATGATATATTGCGATTGTAAAAAAATAATGGGGACTTTCTTATTATTAGAACTAATATTTAGGTATATCAAGATAAATCAAATCTCATTATTTTTGTTCTTAACGCATTATGATAAATTTTAGAGCTAAATTTTATTAAAATTAAATAATATAAATAAATTATCTTTGCGCAAGGTGGTTGTAAAATGCAACATTAAATGTCAAGGCATAAAATTGGCTACCTTTTTAATAATAAAAGGGTATTATAAGGACATTAAAATAGTAAAGTCGATCCCCGCATCGGATTAAATATATGTATGGATTTATATATATTTATTCCGAGTCTGGTAACTCCCCCAATCCTCATTTCCTTTCCTGCCCTTTCCTTTCTTCTCTATCTTTTTCCCTTCCTCTCCGCCAATCCACGGTCTGCCGTGCCAATAGACACGTGGCTCGGGGCGAGCCTAGTCGCAAGCGACGCTTGCGACGATGAAAATTGACGGTGACGTAGTTCCCACCAGTCACGTTCTGATTCCCACGAGGGTGAGAAGCGACTAATGGAGAGCCGTTTCGCTGCGATAATTGTGAGAGGAAGGACGGAGCTCTGTGGTGTCTGCCAACCCCTGCGGGGTGAATATATAAAAAAAATATTAAAATAGTAAAATCTGTAAAAACAGGTTTTAAACAATACTATTGTGGTTTCATTGACCTCTTCAATGAATTAAATGCGAATATGTAATATTGCATTTCCTGATTACACTGTCTCTAATAATTTGAACAATACGATATTCTTTGAAAATTGCTGTATAATTTTAAATCCTTGCAGTGGACAGGGCGAAAATTTTACAGGAGTTCCAAAAAACGAGTAAGTCACTTCAAGAGCTTGCCGCA
>JASFAT010003342.1:0-129896 GCA_031353405.1 Baronia brevicornis
AAATAAATGCCGCTGTTAGGTGGGTTGCTTTTTGAGTAGTCGTGAAAGATGGACTAAGTTATAACGTTACGGTATATTGCTATTAGTTAATAGATATCAAGAAGAGCGAAATACCCCGCCTATGAAGTAGAGAAAATAATTTAACATATCCATGGATATCAAACCAGGGGATATAGTGTAATGTACTTCACCTTGACGTTTCAATTTTCAAACTACCCACACACAATCCTTATCCTGATATAATAATACAGACGAAACTCATTTGACAAATGATAGAGGTAGTAGAGTTTCAGTGAATTTCAATTTTGACAGGAGGACTTACAGAATAGTAGAAGTAACTTATTATATAATCGTATATTATTAATAGTCCTAGATCTTGCGAAACAAGAAAAAAATCCATTTGTATATACCGATTTAAAAAACACATTGCATTTAATAAAAAAAATGAACGAGGAAAATATGCTATTTACATTTCTTTAATACCCTACATAATAATGATGATATTTATATCAAATACTAAAACCTTTACAAACCTACTTGTAACATAATGTAACATTTCAAATTGGCTTCTTTAAAAAAAAAACAACGTGAGTCTTCCACGTGGCGCGTAACGATATTTTGTGGCATGTGGGATCGAAACTGGGGATGAACTCCCACCAATCGAACATTTATTCTCAGGGGCGACTTTATCGACTTCGCGTTGTCTAGATATGGCCTGTTTATTCTTTCGTCGGGTCCGTCGCGGCCCTCCACCTTATGGGAGCCAGGCGACGACAGAAGCAGTTCGCGTGAAAGCGGATGTCCCTCAGGTGAGAAACTAACTAACTTCGAAACTATTCGAAGTTAGTTAGTTTCTCATACTGTCGCACCTTGTATTGAACAATTTCATAGATAAGTATAATGTTTTTTGTTTATTCTACGCATTGTTTTACTACCATAAAACTTAGAATAGAATAACTTTCTATTTATTATGATATTGACGTCCTTCATCGAGTCAATTCGTAAAACTGGAATGTAATGCCTTAATTTTAAAAATTTTATTTCTAAATCTATTTTTAAGAATAAATATTAAGAAAAAACTAACCGTAGAATCCGTGCAAGCACTAATCGGGCTTGACCGGGAAAGTAAAACTTATAGTGCCGGCCTTAAGTGGTCGAACTTTATTGTGCCATCGCGTTTCATAGAGATCTAAAGCCCTTTACCCTGCCTTTATCTTAATCTTAGTTCTTCCCTTCCCATTAATATCTTCCTCTCCTTTTATTCACATCCGAACGCCAAGGAAGGCTATGCATCTGCAAAGCCCATGGTATTGCAGATGTCCACGGAAGTGCTAATTACTTACTTGACCTGTTTGTTTGTTCTGAGCTGAGCTGTTTGTTTACCAACCTATTCTGTGATAGAGATATTTAAATAACATCTTAAAATAGGTCTTTCAACATTTCCCTTTACTTCTTTTTTATTTTTCAATAATATTCACAAGAAATAATATTGTTCTTTAGACGTTTATTTACTAAAATACTAACCCACTAGAATAATAGAATATCTAATGTAGTAAAACTTTTTGGATACTAAACGAATTTATCAATTTAATGCAAATAAATAACTTACTATTATTATAAAGTAGACGAGTAGATCATACGACGATGGAGATCATATCTCGGCAATGCTTGTGACGCCTTCCGTCTAGAATGAGTGACAGTCTGCGAAGGGCGAATGGCAGAAACTGGATGCTGTAGCCGAAGATTGGTTTATATGGCCAATCTGGATGGAGAACTATGCCCATCAGTGCACTACCGTTGATGACAATGTTTGATGGCTTTTTGAGGCGAGCACGAGTTTATAATGTTGTGTCTCACGCAACATCTGCACCAAAATTTGTGCATGATTTTAAATACTCATTAAAAAACTATAGGGGGTCTGTCTATACTCGCTCTCTGTTAAGTCAAATATATTAAACACTTGGGAATAATTAAGTGAATAACTGATTAACAAGAATTTGGCATGTATTTATTTATTAATAATTCTTGTACATAAAGATAAAATAAATTTATTAAAAATTAGAAATTATATTTCTTAATTTTTTTTAACATATTTATAATATCAGTTTTCGTTGCTGAAATTACCTCATATACCTTCTTAATTGGGTCACACTTTCTGTGTTTGTGCCAAATTTTAATTTTATATACGCCGAACAGTATTGAGAAAAGTCACGTCGTACAGGCAGATACCGGCAATTTTTTTGACACTGTTTATTTGAAATATCACTTTATTATTTACGCGTTAAAGGTACCTATTTTAAAAGAATATTATAAGGAATATATGCGTGCTATTTAACTAAAAAAGTGTGCGTAGTAATTTTGTTTTATAATAAATTATATAAATTTGAATAACATTAGAAGTTGTTACAATGTACTTTATTTACGCATGTCAATATTTATAAGACTATCTCTAAATACTTGGAAGAACTGTTTTTAATCGTGTTTAATGAATGTGTAGTTCAATATTTAACAAGTTTATTTAAGTCATTTAAGTTTTAATAGTGCGAAATCCCCGCTATTCCATACGATTGGTCCTCGACCTAGTTCTATCTAGTTTATCTGATTAACTTCAAACTTTGCACACGTACATATTCCTGATGAGAATATATGATAACATACTCTTGTATACTGCGCTTAAAATATAGAATCATAAATATACAACGCAATGCAAACAATTTATCTCTTCATAATTCCTATCTACATGAATATTTTATAGTTGACTTAAAGAACGTAATCGACGAATGAGACTGACCCTATATACAATATAATATAAAGATTTAGTTACTTAAGAAAGAAGGAGTTGTGCGTCCATGACGAGACGTTTATAGTAAAACTAAATGTACCATACTTATAGGATAAAGTGTAGACGTAAATATGCAAAAATTGATTTTTTATTATAGGTAACTCAATACTGATACAAAGACGTATCACCGGAATTTCATATAAATTTATTTCGACAATCCATAGATTAATATCCTTATAATATATATATTATATATCGTTTTGAACATTATACTATTCATGGTCTACCACTATACATGATCGTAGTACTAAAGTAAATATAAGAAATACTAGGTCCGAATAATCTTGCCAATCGGAAAATTTTTCAGAAATAAAGATGCACAGTGATAGTACTTAAATATTGTGGAAATTTTCCAAAATTAAAATCAAACGTTTTGGAACTCTAAAATAAATTTTCGTAAAGTCAACAAATACAGACTGTAATCACAACAGTTTTGGTCAAGGAAACAGAGTACTATAATGTGTAAGGACGCTGTGATACCAGCCCCTATATAACAAACGGATCTCTTAAGCACTGATAATTTGTGACATTTTTACAAAATGAACGTTTGTGTGCTTGTATTGCCATTTTTGTTTATCGTTTTGGGTAAGTCAACGTATTCAAAATAATTTTCAAACTTGAAAAAAGAAATTCTAATAATTATTTTATAACATAAACATTCTGTAGATGAGAGAGTTTATCACTTTTAAGATTATAATTTTGCGTAAACAAACGATCTTAAAAACATGCCTAAATACATTCTATTTCTTACTAAGCAGTGATAAAGTGATTTAAAATTTTACCTTATCTACTTTATTTCTTAAACTAACCACTCTTTATACTCATCTATATCCCTTAACTTGGCAGACTTATTTTTTTGAATATCAAAATAATATTCATAGCACTTAACCCTAATGACCCAAGGTGTCTAGAAAAAAAATTCATGAGGGTAGTTTAAAAAAATCACATGTATCTTGTTTACACATGTATCGTTTTTAATTCCGATGTATCTCTACAGATACATTATCAAGAAAAGGGTTATTATATATAACAATAAAATATGCAACGTTGTACAATATGTTAGTTTTGTGTTTAGTTGTCAAATAAAAAATAAAATGCAAATATTGAAGATCCCAGGTCCTGTAGAAATTAAATATCGTAAAAAGAACACTACTAATAAATAAATATATAAAATACTTATTTTATTTATATGATTCTTATTTTTTTACATGCTATATATTCAAATATATGGGCTGTGAAAAAAATACACTAATAATTAGCTTACACTGAATAACAGTTCTAAATGAATTAGATATTAAATGTTTGAAATGTGTTGTGTGTGTTGAATGTGTTTACGAAGCTAGTTTGAAAATCAAGTATTTCAGTATTAGCTGTATTTTTATTTTTGCTATTATGTATTATATAGAGGCTGATTATAGAGATGACTTTAAATGTATTTAATAGCAATTTAAATAGAGAAAGAAAAGATAACATATTTTGTCAGTGTCGTTTCCTTTGAATCGAAATTGAACACAAGCCAAGTGAAGTTACCCAGTATGCTAATCCTTTCAGAGTGCCGTTATAAAAGGAAAACGAACCGTAAAAGACTGACCGACTGAGTTAGTTTAGTCGAACAAGGTAGCTATTTACTCCGAACTTTCTCTGGTGTGCGCAACTTTGTAGGTGCTTCAACTCAAATGGGTAGATGCTTTTTTCATTAACATAACATGGAAGAGTAAAAATATTTAAATGATTAATTTTCAATATTAATATTTCACCCTCTGTTTCACATCAGTAAGTCATCATGATAACCTAATCGAGTCAGTGGTGAAGCTACCGCTTTAAGATTTCGTGGTAACCTGCATTGTAGTGAATACATGTATAACCTACAGATATTAATTCGAAGCCTGGGTGCCCCGCCAATTCAAGCAGTCCACCATGCTTGTCCAATCTAAGCTTTAGACATGCTTGGTGGGTTAATGTCTATTCCTCCATAAATGGGGAGGTCGTTGACTAGCAGTGGAACATACATATATGGACTGTGAGAAAATAGTAAAAAAATTATTAGTTTTTGTAATAAATATATAATTTTCATACTTTAGCTGACAATCTATTTTTATGGGTTAGGAAGGCAAACGAGCAGGCGTGTCACCTGAATGAAAGCAATCAATGCCGCCCATAGATATCCGCAGTGCCATAGGCAGTGCAAAAACGTTGCCGAATGTCTGTTAGTGTGATGAGATCACATTTTTTTGACTAAACAATTTGCTTTCTGTGGAGAAACATCTTCATTTTGATACGTACATCATCAATCAATTAATACAGATTTAACTGTCCACTGGACAGGAGGCCAATGTTGCTTACGTGGGCTTTCTTCAACATTCCTTGTGTTTGGTGGCCACAACAGAGACCACAGGTTGGTTTTTATTCTTTGGTAGACGCTGTTACTATTTACTGGTATTTGCTTCCATAGTCTCCTCGTGCCACACCTACGAGACGAAATGCCCTATTCAATGCCGGGAACGGCACACAAAAATAATTTAACATAATAGTCTTAAAATGTTACTGTATTTCAAGTTTTAGGATCAACAAAATGAACGTGACAATGACATCCTTATCCGCTTTTATCTTAATACAATTAGAGCTAAGTCCATCTCCAAGTACTTAGTTATCTCAAACTTCAGATTTCATGCTTTGTTAAATAATTTTAAATACCTGCTAAGCCAATGTAAAATAACCTTGATCTAGAGACATATTATCCTGCATAAACCTTATTTTGTGTTACGTCGTTTTATTTTTAAGCAAATAATTTCACCAGTAAAAGTGTATTCGTGACCGATATAAATTACTTATTAATAATTATTTTCCACGGTTAAAATTTTAAAAACTATAATATTTATTGTGAGATGACATACTCTTTAAGAACAAACTAGCGTCAGAATTAAAAGTTTAAAAATAAAGAAAATTAATTCTACTAAATCTACTTAGTATAATATTTTTGCAATTTTTTTGTCAATGACAGCGTGGTAAGTTAATGTCTATTCATCCCCATTTCTAGCCGTATGGATATAAAGCCATCCTTGTGGTGGACCACCATTGTCCAAGGCGGATTATAGAGATACCTGATATTTAATTTGTAGGTAATACATTTATTTATGCCGTTGCGAAGATTAAATCCGCGACCGTTAATTTCAGAGGCAGTTCTACGCCACTGCGCAAAATGTGTCGTTTATTCACATTAGTAAGTTGTAAAATAGAAATACATATATATACAACATTTTGAATCTAGTGATGAAAAGCCCAATCATAGGTTGACAAGTAATATAATGAGCATAATTATGTAAAAAAAATTCTTCAAACTGCATACTTGCCATATTTTTATAAGACAAGGATATCATTATAATAAATGGCATTCAAATGGAACATATATATGTAGATCACATGTATATTATTCTTAACACAACTAGTTATCGTGTTAAGCCTTCTTAAGTGATATGCTTCGAAATGAGACATTCTGAATGTGATAAGACGATTTTTATTTACCATTTTTATTGCCAATTTTATGAATGTATTATATGTTATGTTAGAGAAAGTTGTCACGTTAAAATGTTTATGAATATAATAATAGATAAGAATAATGCGTTTTAGTTGTAATTTGTGTACATTTTTTTTCTCTATATATGGACTATTAGGCTAAAAAGGATTTTTCACCTATTCCATAGCAAAAATAACAGTTCCAAAGTTGGTCTGAAAAAATCATTACTCTATATCGAATCTTATTTTTGTATACTCATATTTATTTTTATTAATCAGAAAGTAATGATATATAGGAACATAAATCAAACATAAAATGGAGGACTAAGGGGAAAGATCTCTTGTAGTCAACCATAAGAAAACTGACATATGAAAATCAGAAAAAAAATGAAGAAAGAGAGGCGTTTAAAACTACAATATTTGCTAAGTTTTCATTTTACAGGTTCCTGTGCAGAAGAAGATGCCAAGGAAGCAAAATTAAGATTTTATTATGGGTAAATATTTTCTAATATCACAAAACAGCTTACATTCTAAACAGAAGAAACATAAAATATTAAATTACCTCATAATAGTCGCAATCCGTGCTAATTAAAATTTCAGAACAAAAACAATAACAAACAACACAAACAAAGTATCTTTAATTTTAACGAAAAGACAGTAACAAAGATTGCACCGAAATTGAACATACCTATGTCGATAAAAATTTAAATCTAGAACCGTTGATTTTCGAATTTCCTGATTGTATTTGTCCACTGTTGCAAAAAGGAAAAGTGTGGAAGAAAAGCAATATATTTTTTTTTTCAAAATATTTTATATATGAAAAATTATATGCCATTTATTTGAGCCCACAATTATAATAATATTTGCTTACTCATTAGCCTTTACAATTCCACTTCTCGACACGGGTTCACCGCAAATCTTAGTTAGTGGCCCGACGGTTGGGCGATTGCAGATCCAGTAATCTAGCACAAAGCACAAAGTAAAATTTTAGACTGGTTTACCGCGTTACGGTGGTTTAACATATAGTTATCAAGCATACCATAGTCCCGTCTGATATTTAGCACAATGTACCGACTGCAGTTGAAGTTCATGTTAAAACTCCATAATCTAATTAAACTTCCCAATATACTTCCAACTTATCCTTTCCCAAGATATGTTTGTATTTTTTATGCAAAAGCATTGCTGACATTTAAGAAATATGTAGGAAAAATTAATATTTTTACTTTTTTTACATGATTTTGTTTTTTTGATACAAATTTTCTAGTCCCGCGGTAAATATTTCACCTAATTTATACCTAATAAGAATTACACATTTTTAATAGTTTCTGATATTGATTATTGTAAGACTCTATACTTTCAGGTCCATTGCTAATTACACGGAATTATATATTTATGAGGCTCGTAAAATCTTTTCTTCTTCCTGGTATAACTCGAGCCGAAATACTGTTATATTTTCACATGGATATTCTGGTAAGTATGTACATACATACATACCTGGTCAATTGAATGTTGCTTAAGTATGATTTTCGTATAATAGGCTTATAGAAGTAAAAATTATACGGAGATAATCCTCTATTTAGTGGCCACACTGCTTTTTGTTTTTGATTCAGTGACCTTAGTTCGCAATAACTCCAGTATTTTTCTGGACGACTTTGAATTTAATCGAGGTACGTATATTTCAGGTCAACCTGACGGACCCGCCGTGACAGCTGTTATTACAGCGTATATTGAAGATGGAAATAGCAATGTTGCTCTTTTGAATTGGAAGGATTTAGCCGCCATGGCTCTACCAAGCATCGCCTCGTCTTACTTAAATTGGGCTGCACCTAATGCACGAAAGGTGAATGCATTATTAATTGTTAGTTATGTTTATTTCTATACTTAGTTGTAATTTAGACTCATTTTTATATGTGGTTTCGGGCATGAAACAGGGCCACCTTATGTTTTCCTATGGGAGTCAATTTAGGTGATAATAGGAACTAATACAGTGTACGGGTACAACTGTCTACTTGAGTAATAAAAATGAATATCGGGCTATCGCCAATTCGCCCAATATAAGACTTTGGCATCCCTCATTTGGGTGGGAGGCCATTGTCTTATATTGGCCTCCCTCCCGAATGTCTAACATTACTAATGATAATTATTAACAATGTAAAATCTCGAACTAATTATTTTAATAGTGTTAATAATTATCATTATTGATGTTCGATTGCGGATTTAAAATTTTTGATTGCGTTCAAAATAATAAAAGAATAAGCTTGAGTTTCGTTATGCATCATCAATTGTAATATTTGTCAAGAGTAGTTCAATTGTACATTCATACATATCGTCACGTCTATCTTCCGTAGGGGTTGGCAGAGACCACAGATATCTATTCGCTACTACTATCTTTTCATCTATCCTTCTATCACTTCTATCTCTCACATTCATCGTAGCGAAACAGCTCTTTGGTAGTCGCTTCTCGCCCTCGTGGCAAAAAGAATGGAAAAGGGTTTTTCTATTTCTATGATACTAATTACTTTGTTTATAAACCTTTGCTTTACAGCTTGGTGTCCGGTTTGCAAAAACACTTACTGAATTATCTACTGCCGGTCTCGATTTGACAAAGACACATCTAATCGGACATTCTCTGGCAGCACATATATTCGGCATTACTGGTAATACTATCTCACAGGAAGGAAAAATGTTTCCGTCATGGTATTTATGCATTTTATTATTTTTAACCCCGCAAATTTATTTTTAAAGAACCAAAAATACTTTTTAAAAATTAGATCAGATTTAAATGAATAATATGAAATTCGAATAAAATACATTTGAATTTCATATTATTTCAAAATCATAATTGCATGTATTATTGACACAATAATTTTCGCAGAATTGCAGATGCGTTGCTGCCTTTGTGAAAGATATAGGAAAATGGGTAGCGAAGAAGGGAGAGGTTACAGTAAAGAGGCCACCGAATAAAATGTAGTAGCAATATTTAGAATTTGAGCTATTGCGACAATTAAGTCGCTCAGAAGAGCTGTCACATTTATTCTAGTGATAAAAAATCACCTACACTTAATTGACTAATACGTTTACATATATAAACATTATTTAAACAACTTTGAACCTAAATTAATATTCATTAATTATTATAAATTATATATTCACGCATATCCCCCGAAATGGGTTGGCAGATACCACAGAGCTCCATCCGCTACCATTCATCGCAGCAAAACGGCTCTCCATTGGTCGCATCTCGCCCTCGTGAGAATCAGAACATGACGTCAGACCACGTCGCCGTCATTTTTCAACAAATTAGGTATATTAAATTCGTGTTAGTGACTCCCACGAGTCGCAAGGAAGGATGGAGGTCAGCCCCAGCAGAGCCCTGAATGCTGAGGTAAGGTACCATAGTACCCGGGGGAGCCCGATCCCGGGACGGTCGACACGCTTGCGACTAAGCTCGCCCTTAGCCATACATCCTTTGGCACGGCAGACCGTGGATTGGCGGAGAGGAAGGGAAAGGATAGAGAAGAGAGGAAGGGGCAGGAACGGAAGTGCGGATTGGGGGTGGGGGGGTTACCAGACTCGGAATAAATATTACATATATATGTTTATTTCGATGTGGGAATCGAACCCGCGACCATTGACTCCGTGGGCGGAGGGCCCCGCCACTGAGCCAATAGGTCGTCTATTATTTATTAATGGATAATAACAATAATGATTTTTTCAGCATCGTAGGCCTCGACCCATCCAGAGCAGGTTTTGAAAATAAGCCAGTTAGTATGAAGCTTAACGCTGATTCTGCCAATAGGGTAGTTGTTATTCATTCAGATCCGCAGAAATATGGTTCAAAAGGTTCGATGGGTAAAGTGGATTTCTGGCCAAACTATAGACCGACGGGCCCAGTTATTCAGCCTGGTTGTGACCGTCGACCTGGACCGATGTTTTCAATGCAAGGTAATTAACATTACCATAATATTTTTATACATTGATGCACAATTTGTAATATAATTAGTAATATCAAAAACATTTATTTTAATATAGCGTACCACTACTAAACATAGTTTTTGCTAGCTGCCCGCCAAGTGCGAGTAGCTGCGTATTATGCCACGATGAATATCAAGATGATATTTTTTATTCAAAGATGTTGCGCTCTTGCCCTAATTTAAATGATTGATCTAAAAACTACAAAATTTTAAATCTCTAAAGCCCTGGGATAAAAAATTTTTTGATGAAAACTGACATATATGTGTCTTACATATATATATCATCATTATTGTTTACTGTAGGGGAAAGCAGAGATCACAGATCTCCATCTACAATGATCTTACACTTGCTTCATCCACACTTATAACTCTTTTCCTACAAGCTCGCCGGTTAAGTGTACTTTCTCAAGAAAGATCAAAAATACCCCAAAAAAATTGCGTGTGTGAAATTTTGTCATTTTATTTCATAACTTATGTAAAGTTATGAAATAAAAATAAAATGACAAAATTTCACAAACGCGATTTACCTGATATTTTCTCATTTTTAGAGCCAGAATACTAATACTAATAATTTTAGTCTTCCTTTACATAGACACCCATAGTACATACAGATAATGTAACTAGTGTCTTGAATTTTCGTTACAGATTGGAAATATTGTCACACCGTTGACAATATTTCCTTGTAATACACTACTTTGCAAAAAAAGCAGGTGGTTTTGATTTTTCTACATTATTGGTAATAATTTAGTTCTAAAGAGTTTTTAATATCCAAACTATGATACTGGCACTTAATAAGTCTTACTATGAAAAAGAAAATAATTCCAAATTCGAAGCTTTTGTTTTTTTAAAAAATAATCCCTTTTTAGTTTGTGACTTTTCACCTACTTTTCGCGGGTTTGTTGTTAGAAGGTTAATAGGTAACTAAAATTAACTTCTTTTATTTTTAGTAGAATAGTTTATGTTTGTTGCATCATCCTGCCTTATTGTGACTTAAAACAGACATTTTTGGGTCTATTGTAAGGGCAGAAAAAGCAGTAAGAGCTAGTAAAACTATAGCACTCCTAGAAGAGGGGTGTAGCCAATGTTACGTCTCAATGCAGTTAAACGTAAGTCATTCAATCGTCCAAAGAACCTGGATTCCATACCAAGAGACAGTTTCCGTTCAGAGAAGGTAAAGTTCAGGGAGGAAACGTTGCACACAATCACGAGATGGCCACTTTTTAGTGAATCAGTCCCCGACCTTAATCCCATTGAGCACGTCTGAGACCTCCTAAAAAGGCGAGTACGATCTGTCTAACCACCACGAAACATCACAGAGCTTAAACGTATGATCTCGGCTGAGTAGAAACATAATCCACAGGACACCATCAAAACCCTGGTGGAAAGCATGCCAAGACGATTGCATGCCGTAATCGTTGCAAGGGGAAATCATACTCGTTATTCATAATCATCTTTTTTATGAAAGTACCATAAAAATACTCGTAGCCTTAATTTCACTATGCCCATAAAAATATCCATTTTCACACGGATTTCTGTTTACATTGACTAAAACACCGATTCTAGAATTTAAGTGTTAAAAAAATCTAGAAAAGAAAGATTATATACATATATATATACAGGACAGCCTGTATAAATTTGTAAGAAATATTATGCTTCAGTAACATGTTAATAGTAACTGGCTTTATTATTACACAACTGTCTAAAATAATTATGTAATTTTACAATAAGCTGTTGTTCTCACTCGAAATGTTATTATTCCAGATTTGTGTAGCCACAATCGAAGTTGGCAATTTTTAATCGACACATTAAAGTACCCTAGAAGATTGATTGGGTCTCATGCAAAAAATTATAGAACATGGAAGAAATATACAGAAGAGGAACGAAAGGCTGTTACTTTAATTTTAGGGTCGTGTGACAAGAATGCGTAAGATTAATTTTAACAACATTAATTTAGTACGCTAGTCTACGTTCAGCGGACTAAACGTGAAACGAAAGACTTTTTCCATCCAGTCATCTAAAAGCTAAAAACTTAAAAGACTCCACGTAATGGCATGTTTAATCATTACACAATATTATGGATCCATTGTTTGCTTACATTTGATACCTATTAGTGAAATTAATCTGTCTAATTACCATTTAAATAAAATAGTGATTAAAGCACGTGGTTATATATCTACATGTATAGTATCTCAAAATAGTCTATTGTCAAAAACTTTACAATTCAAAGTACTTGTAGATTAATTTGTAATGATATTAATATTACCTTTTCAGTGTTCCTGGGAATTACTTCTTAGTCACTAACTCAGAATCTCCATATGGACTCGGGCAAGATGGCTTATAATTAATACGATAAACATTTAACTTATTGTAATTACAATTGCCGACAAAGATGGCATATAGATGTGTATTATAAATAAATTCATAATGTATTATAACATTATTAATAATAAATATTTATTGTTTGTAGTTTTCATTATTCTTTTTTTAAAAAAGTGATAAATGGGATCACGAGTGTGGAAGATAGCCCACGATTATCATTCTAACATTTTGAAGGAATACATGCAAAGTGTGATCTCGCTCGACTCAGCAGATAACCTAAGAAAACTTTTTTAATTAAACTGTTTCTTTAAACATTTCTAAATAATTAAATATCGTTATTACCTTTTTTATAAAAGATTAGAAAAGTACTGGGTAATTCACTTCTTGCTTCAATATTGCTCTTCACTCTCTTTCACATTTTACGTAGATTAAGATATATTTTGTGATAGAATAGACTATATGTAAATTAGGATAGATTTTCCGTTGCTTTTACTTTGACAATTATATTTATTTTCTTAAAACCTAACATTTTAATTCTAATCAGAAAAGTACCAAATTAAGACAACTTAATTTTATATTGCTTAAAGGTTTTATTGCGTGTATAGTTTCTAATAAATTTACAATTATTTGATATTTCGGTCCTTTTTGTAACAAATTGTGTTTTAAAACTTCACAGATCGATTTATTCTTTTGATAAACTTTTTGATTATTTTTGTTTTGTTTGTTAAATCTTGTTTGTACAAATTTGTGAGAGTAATTTATTTTTAAAAATTATAATAAAAATCATTTTAGGATAAATTTAAGCATATTTATTTTGGTTCTATTAATTCTAAATAACTACAATAAAAAGCACATACTATAAGCTTTCAAAATTCGTTTGATTACAGTTTTCCTTCTCTTACGTTTTTCTTTTAAGATAAAATAGTAATGGTACTATCATTACTATTATTTGTCTTAACTAAATGACTTGACTTAATTTACATCGATTAATCATTGCGCGAAACTCTGTTAAGGAATTTTTTTCACCAACTCATTTAAGCACTTAAAAGGCAAATGACTACGCCGAATCGAATGCCAAATAGATTCTCAATGCGGATTATCTTGAACATAAATTTTTGCTTAATATTTTAATCATGTATTTACAAAATATCATGGCACTCGTATTATGCAATACAGGGATTAGTTGGCTATCTATTGTAAACTAATTACGTTATATTAAACATAGGCTCAGTGGTGACGTTATTGCTTTCTGAATCGCAGATTTGATTATATGTATGGCCACGTATTTATTCCGAGTTTAAGTACCCCGCCTTTGAAAAGCGTAGCGAATGAATGTCCATTCCTTCAGAAATAGGGAGGCCATGTTTCCAACAATGGGGCATTTATAATTTGTTAAACATTTTAATATATAAATATAATACAATAAAATATTAGATCATAGAGTATGTGTTAAGTTAAAGTCAAAAATAGTGTATGATTTTTATTTTTGGTGACATTAACATTGTTGAGTTCGACATTTATAATAAATTCATAGAAATTTATAATAAAAAATATAAACAAAATTATTGTAATTTCATTGTTAAATCACAAAACAAAAAAATATTTCATGTCATTACATATAATACGATATAATACATAATAAAAGGTCAAGATATAAAGATTGCCTTTTTTAATTTGAAAGACACAATCTCGAAGAAATAGAAGCAGATGTGAATGTCCGTCATACTTAGAAATATTCCCCTGGGCATACTCTTAGTGCACGTGACTTCGCATATCCTAGATTCTTGTTAAATAAACAGTTGAAAAGGGTTTTGAAGTAAATAACCTCGAACATTCAACGTTTTTATTTCAAAAGGTTTTCCAACATATCATGTTTTATAATAAAATCATGTTTTATGCTGAAGATTACAATAATTTAAATATCTTTAATGAAACAGGATTGTTTTAAATTGTATTATCAATTTAAGATAATCTTAATACAAATAAAAATACAAAATAAACAGTAAAATACAAAAATGAACAGTCGTCTACTGATGTGCGTATACCTTGTCTGTCACCACGCGGATTACCGATAAGAGTTTAGACATTTCGATAACAGTTAGTTTATAAAATTTTGAAACAAGCAAATCACTTAGAATATATTTATATTATTAATAATTTGTTATAATAATTAATTTACGTATATTTCCCTGCATGTTTGTACATTCATCCATAATTAGCAATTTTTCGATTGTATAGGCTTCGAACGGATGAGCCATGGCTGTTTTGATAAAATTTTCATTGCGTTTTAACCCAGCCGGGACGCAACCGAAGTCGTTCGTAACATCTGTTTGACAATTTACGCTTTTAATAATGGCTGGCAGTGCCTTTGAATCGGTCGCGCGCGAATTAACAGCGGGCTAAATTAAAGCCTTCAAACTTTTTGCGAAGCGAACCCTCCAACGTAGCCGGTTTGCAAATCGTTTGACCTTTTTAAGCTCTGTGTGGATTGTTGTAAAATACAGAGTCAACAAATTAGCCGACGATGTGTGCTGACCTAATTAAGCAGAAATATGTAATTACTTTTTATAATTAATAATATCGTTCACAGGTTCAAAAAATTAACTCCTCATATTTTAAATAAATTATTCTTCCTTAATACAGAATGTACATGTAAAAAAAATGTAAAAAAATAGTATGTCGTTGTTACAAATCTGAATGATATTTGTGTTTTACTTTGTATACAAATAGTCTAATAATAAAATGAATACATTTGGAGAACAGCGAAAATAGACAAGTCAATTCTATCATATAAATTTATGAAATAAGTATATAACGGTTTACAACTTCGTAAAAGTTTCGTGTGTTAATGTCCCTTATCTCTAGAAACGGGGAAGCCTATTCCCACAGTGGAAAATATTTGGGCTATGAAAATACAACATAAGGATGGCGTTTACAATAAGTAGTCTGCAATACCTTTGGGAATCTTATAAACCCCTTAGCGTCGGTAGTCGATTTCTATTTATATAATAAAGTTATTCGTAACATTATTATTTTATGAGCTAAATACATACCTTAAAGGCCGGCCTTCCGTAATACCTTTGGTGGCACGGATGTCTATGGGCTCTCTCTCTATACTGAATGCTCCTCTATCTTCGTTTATACTGAATGACACCATATTCTGAGGCTGATGCTTCAAGGTGGATGATTTTAACATCGAAACCAGTGAATAAAAAAGTTTTTGAACATGAAGAATTAGAGACATTACTTAATGAGGACTCGTGTCAAAGTCGAGGACCGTTTGCGAGGTTATTTCGAGGGACTCAACTAAACTTTCAAAACGCCTTAGAGACAGAATGACCAGAATTTGTATTAATAATATATTGTTATTTTATGATTGTAATACTTTAGGTTTTGTATTAAACCAATTTGAAATTTTAGTTTAATATAAATCTTTATAAATAATTTAAAATATCAATAAACAGACAAAAGATATTTCAAATGACATTAAAGTCAATAGAAATTAAGGAATTTAGAAAAAGTTTGTATTTATTTTAGCCCTTTATTTGTTCGTTTCGTTCGTCTTCAAATTTATTGCCATTAAGTTCAGTGAACTGTGGCAATGGAATACAAATTGCTGGCACCCAGACTATGTTGTATTTTTGTGATAATAGCTTTGAGTTACTTATATTTTTTAAGACATCCATTGTTAGAGGTGTCGTACTAGGGGCCTTTGTATTTTTTTATAATAACGCTGTGGGTGACTTATGCTATTGTAGAAAATGTATTTATCGGGCACTGGCGGCAAATGATATATCTACTAAAAACTCCGTAATTGAACCTAAGTTTGCTAGATATATCTTTTTATTTATATGATATAAAACAACTTTTTTATGTACATATTCATTGCATTGTTAGTACATTTTTATATATTACTAAGAGTCTCAAAATTATTTAACTAAACTCTAACTTTATTTCACGTGTAAGTACATTTGTTAAGTTATTGTACTAAATTTTCAGTTTATACAATCAACATAAACGTATAACGTTAAACAATACGGCTGCCTACGAAATTAAATGCTCATATTGCCATTGAATCGTGTCACGTGTAGAAATTATTTTAATAAAAGTAAGTTTCAGAAGTTGCTATTACTTATTTGTTATATTACCTACTTGCTGGACGACCTGATTGATTCATCGTCTATTATTGAAGTCAATAATCGCTGGTTCGTTTCCTCTGTTTCTGAGTCTGGATGTCCCGCCAATCCGCTATGGACAAACATGGTGCGTTAACGTCCATTCCTCTCGAAACGGGATCGTGCCCAGCACTTACCTGTATATGGGTTGTAAAAAAATGTTATGTACCGCGTTTTCAGAAATACAAAACCATATTCACGTCCGACTTAACGGTGTAGGGCAAGGGGCAAGCAATCATGCTCTGGGCTCTACTCACAAAGGGGTGATTTTTATTTTTATTATAATCGATTTCTGGAAAATATATTACAAATTTAGTGCCAGTGTAATATAATAAATGTTAATTCGTAAATAAAAAGGAAAAAGGAACACGAATAATCTAAATCAAACTGTAAATAAAAGAAATGGCACGTCTTTTCTACTGTCAGGGCTGACTCGACCTGTGTCTGTCAGCACTTCCTTATGGCATCTCTGTTACTCTCATCTACATAAATTATCTCCTTTCTTGATTTGTCTGATAAAATAATATGTTATAATAAATATTTGCAGAGTACAAAGTACAAAAATTCTTTCTTACAGAACACTATTTATTTTTATTGCTTCAACGCAATTTGTCTTACGCTTGTTATTTTTAAACGATTTATTAATTTGCGATATTTACTTGTGAGTATATTTTACATATAATATTATATGGTTTTCGAATGGGGAAGGGGGGGGGACGCTAAAAACGTATTGTGACGAGTTAAGCTCGCTACGCCACTGGTCCGACTCGACCATAAATTGGATACTACTAACATAAATTTAAAGCATGATGATGAAACTTATTGAATAACATAGTCATCATGTGATTGTATTGATATTTTAAGTGTAGTATAAAATTTGCTAAATTTATTCATACTCAATGAGCTTGCCAACATGGTACAGCTGGCATGGTTCCCTTCACGATGACCGCTTATTTATTGGCACGCAATGTAATTGTGGTAAACTGTAAACCGAGGCTTAATTTCTAACGAATTATGAAGATTTGTATACTAAACTACGGCGATAATAACATTACTTTGCCATATGGAAAGTCAATAATGCTTGCTAAGCTCAACGAGAAAGAGTTCTCTTTGCCGGATTTTCTTTTCAGTGTCATTGGAGTTTTGTAACTTTTGAGTTTGTACTCAATGATTGGTTTTATTTCAGTATGTATTTCAGCTCGATGAACATAGGTTTCGTAGCATAAGCTAAATAAAACCTGAGTGAGGATTCCTGTTGCTGTAATTGTATTTTACACGTGAATTAAACTCTTTATTTGATATTCCCTCCATACAAAACGTTTGTACCTAGGTCAGCTTTTAACTTTCCCACAAAGTCAAAAGTATAAATAAATTACCGCCTTTGCTCGAGGCGTGACAATATTTGCACTTAGGTTATAATTAACATGTCGCTTATTTTCCCGGTTGTTTGAAAAAAGCATTTCGTATTAAGTGTTCATTAATAATGGAAGAAATTTAAATCTTAATGTTGAAAATCATATTGCATGTAAAGAATTTTTGGGACCACTAATTATAATTTTGTTATTAAATATAAATAAGAAAATTATAAATAATCGATAGTACAACAATATACAATTAAATAAAATAATGAATATAAACTATAAACTCTTGATGACCGATTGGCTGAGTGGCGGGGCCCTCCGCCCGCGCAGTCAATGGTCGCGGGTTCGATCCGATTCCGAGTCTGGTTACCCCCCCAATCCACATTTCCTTCCTTCTCTATCCTTTTCCCTTCCTCTCCGCCAATCCATGGTCTGCCGTGCCAATGGATGCGTGGCTAAGGGCGTGCTTCCCTGGGTACTATGGCGCCTTATTTCAGCATGCGCGGCTCTGCTAGGGCTGCCCTCTATCCTCCCTTGCGGCTTGTGAGATTCACAAAGACGAGTTTTAATATAACTAATTTGTTGTAAAATTACGGCGACGTGGTTCGCCACCGGTCACGTCCTGATTCCCACGAGGGCGAGAAGCGACTAATGGAGAGTCGTTTCGCTGCGATGAATGTGAGAGGAAAAATGGATGAAAGGATGGATGAGTGTGGAGGCGGCGGGGAGGGTCTGTTGGGCTCTGCCCTGCGGAGATAGGCGAGAATATATATAAAAAAAATAAACTCTTTGTAATCAATCAATAATACACATAATAATTATCATTATGAATTCTTGCAGTGTTTATAGTTAGACATCAATAAAATTATAATTTCGTTTTTATACCGTATATAAGAGATTTTCTCAACACATTTGAAAAGCTTTGCAGACAAGATAAAAAGCTACTAGAGAAAGTATGTTGAATAATTAATATGAAGTTTACTTGATTTCATACAGTAGGTCGGTGTACCACGAATAACTACGGGTTATTCCAAGTTATTGAGGTTAGAAGTATAAGTATATGATTTCGATTTAATAGAATATTAATTATTGCACGAACAACTACGGTGAACAATAATTACAACTAGTAGGACTGGTAAATATCGGTTAGGTCTCTATACAAGAAGGCTTTCTCATAATTTATGCAAATAAAAGACTGGGGTTGTGTGTACACAACTGTTGTAAAATAATATTTTGATATGGCTTTGATTTTGAATTACTAGCATAAATAATTTACTTTATTTCAATACATTTGTTGTTTTCCTTTCATATTTAATTACTTGCAATGAGTCGCCCTAATAGTACAAAATTTGGTGCTTAGGACGAAATAGTGCATCTTCTTTTTACATATTAACTTTTATATTTAGAAGAAAATATGTGTAAAATTTCTTTAATTCTCTTTTACACTGATGTTTAATAATGGTTCTTGAAATGATAGCTATTTCTTGGAATTGATCAGACCAAGAATTCGTAAAATTGGTCGTTCAAAGCGGATAACTTCTTCATTAATTTATGAAGGGGCACTTATTAAGTGGCACAAATATTTTGCAAAATGTACTGTATATTTTGATGGGTTTTGTAAGAAATAAGAACATTAGCTACGAGGCTGGCTGTTATTGCTATATTGTAGACGTATTCGTGCATTGTATTTATTTTTATCGATAAGATTCTACGAGGAAATGTGAAGTGTTGTCCCTATGTGAAGCATCCCAGTAGACTACTCCATAAATTCTTGTTATGTGAGAAGATGCATTTCGCGTAATGGAAGCTATTTTCACTGTCATTCCTTATTGAAGAAAGTATAGAAGAAATTATTTATATACTAAATATTATTATTTTTAAAAGTAAAACTATATGATTTTATTACTTTTTTATATATAACATAATACATGTCTGGCGCGAAAGTAGCCGAATCAACTCACCCATATTGGTAATCCCCTTGTATTTGTGATTACTTTTAACTCATTTTAAAAATGGAATATGATATACGAACACACACACACATAATATATATATATATATATATATATATATATATATATATATATATATATATATATATATATATATATATATATATATGTTAATTTATTAGTAGTCAAAGTATATGTCTAAAACAAGTACGCGTAAAATTACGAAGTTATTCAATAATAATAATAATAATTCAAAAAGTAGTCGTATTATGCACGGCTAGGATTCGGATTCTTTTCCTTGGATGCCTAAATTCTTCATTGGCTTGAAGTATCCTCTCCACGAAGTTATTTTTAAAATTTTAATTATGATATTATTTATATTGTTATTTTGACAGAATTTTGAGAATAAAGATTATAATATACTGTAAACACTACGTTCGATAAGTAAACATTTTAGAAATTATTTTAAATTTAAAATGCACTTAAAGTTATTTATTCTCCAATCTTATTTGCGTGTTGCAGATAAACTTTAACATAAAGTTTTGTCGACAAACTTCTCCTTGTCGACAATATATTTCCTCGTAGACGTAAACATTTGAAAGAACTGTGTGTCATTCGGTTCTGTGATCAATGAAGGCAACGAACTAGCCGCGGAATCGTTAAATTCACAAATATATTGAGCACCGTCGCTCACTCTAATGCGGGCATAAATTTGCGATCGCTACGTAGTTTTATTGAACTTCCACTACTATTGCACTTTATTATTAAAAAGTAAACTTTTCTTCAGGGATGTCAACATATTTCCTCTTATGTACTGTTTATCAAATTAAATACACTCATTTTCTATCATTATACATGAATTTACAGTTGAGCATAAGTATTTACTTCGATATAAATGTGTGTGTATTTTTTAATAACCCATTTTTACAAAATACACACACATTTTACATTATTTATTTACTACTTTCACCTTACGACATCTTAAATGATTAGTTAAAGTGAAAGAAATTAA
This sequence comes from Baronia brevicornis, assembly GCA_031353405.1. Classification (NCBI taxonomy): domain Eukaryota; kingdom Metazoa; phylum Arthropoda; class Insecta; order Lepidoptera; family Papilionidae; genus Baronia; species Baronia brevicornis. Next base: position 21,149 of record JASFAT010003342.1, read on the forward strand.
CAATATTTAGTTAGGATGGAGAGTTAATAACTAGTTTACTATGATCCAAAAAAATAATTCGTAAAATAATATTGCGTGTTTACGAAACAGTATATCATAAGCATAAACAGCAAAATATTAATCAAAATTATTGCCGAAACTAACCGTCGCAAAATAAATAAACACTGTCACTAAGTACTTTATTAAATGAACGTTTAACGAAAAGTCACAATATCTAAACATAAAACACACAACACCAAATATATGGCTGTTACACTCAATTGAGCAGAAAAACTGATTTTCTGATATTGCCTGACGCCCACGGAATGCAGAGCCCGGATATATGTATGTACATATATAGCCTTACATATATATTAATAGTTAACCCTTACATACATATATAGAAATACAGTTAATTATTTTTAATTATTGTGTTTAATGGACATATGCCTCACCCAAGGCGCGCCACCTAGCCTGATCTTCGGCTACACGCATCCAGTCTCTGTCACCCGTCTTGCGCAGATCGTCGCTCCATCTAGCAGGAGGGCGTCCCACCCTACGTTTGCCGAGTCGCGGTCTCCACTTCAGCACTCGTCTACTCCAACGATTGTCGGTTCTCCGACAAACGTATCCAGCCCATTGCCACTTCAGTGTCATTGTCCAGCAGAGGACTGCCGCGGGCTGATATTGGATATTGGATTGTGTTTAATAATTTACGCAAATAAAGTTTGAATTCCACATTAACCCAAAATTCAATTACTTATACGAAAAGTAAAACGAATTTTAAATACGATTACAATTTTAATTCAAGCTGTTATGGATGTATATGTCAAGTAATATTGCTGTGATCATTACTTTTATTAATAAGTATTAACGACTTCATAGAAGTTAAAAACGATCGTGACAACGGACTGGAAGTGCATCACAAAATCTAAATAACTAAAAAATGAATTTAGTTAAGAGCAATACAATCTCCTAACTCTGGAATCATTCATCTAATCATCTACTAATTGCCTTTACAAAATATATTAATATTAGAATGAAAAAAAAAAAAGAAAATCTTGTATCATAGTAAAAGCAACTGTTGCTGACAACCCTACAGAACTAACAGTCATGGGTCAGTTACCGTTCAACCCATCGAACCCTGTCAAATTATAAAAGTATAGGTGAAATGAATTTCAAATATGTCTACTAATGTATTCATTACAATAAGGTTTCCAATCAAATTAAATTATGTTAATAACATGAGATTAGCATATGCTGACTGTAATCGAGATCATCTGTTTTCGTTCAATCCCGATGCTAATGTACTTGGAAATTAAGATGAAATATATTGGCATGAATAATGTAAGCGCTTATTCAATCTCCGTATATTATTTCATCTGAGATCTTCGCTTCGAGCGAATGGTCATTGTAATTTACGTAGAGTCTTGGTTGCCAATTCTTTGAGTGCTGTAAATTTGTATTATCTTGCAACTTTTATCAGAAATGAATACTTGCTACGCATGTAGTATATATAATACTAGTAATTTTCCCTGAATCCGTCTCCTGAGAGACTAAGTTGTATTAGAAAATATGTACATATATTATTTTTTTATTAATTACATGAATGTTCCCGAATATTTAATAATTGTTTCATCATGCAACTCACAGAAACACTATTTTAAATAGTTGTCATATAAAAAAAGTTAAAACTGGGTTAAGTTTATAAATAAATGAAGCAATTTAACTAACGTTAGATCAGCAACACTGACAGACCTTTATAAAACAAGCACAAATTGTCAATAATAATCTTTGCGGTTACTAGTGGAGTATCTAAAACTAATCTATCCAAACAGTGTTATTAATATTTATGTTATAAAAACCTTTCTTTCTTTTTTTTTCTTTTAGTGCCTCTCCAACTAGCGAAGGGTGGCACCCATTTCAGCGCAACTATTTTTCTAATTTTCCTTGGCGAAACAATTTGTCTATCCCTGTCCACTCTAGGGACTATATTGCGTAGTCAAGACTTCCTTCTCCGACCCACCTGTCTTTTGCCTTTTTCCCTGCCAATACACGTTTTTTCTTTCCTCGTTCTCGTCGCACACTTGCTTTTTGAGAACAGCTAAAATCTCTCAATACTGACCGCACAAAATAATCTTTTAGTACTATTTGTATATTTTTGCTAAGAAAAGTCGTATATTCTTTAGATTCTCCGATCAAGATATACCCAAATATTTAAATGGAATCACCAGTCAATAGGATGTAAATTCTTTTCATTGGAATCGTAAAAACGACTGACTGCCTTTGTATCGCATTTCTTGGGATCGGGCCAATGTAATTGAATATCCCTGAATGCTGAATTGATTTTAATTAGGTAAGATGTCTATTTACATCATTATATCATTACTTAATAGTACGTAATAAAAGTTCTCCGACATCATGGAGCCACGGGTTTATGTTAAGTATCGACGATGTCGCTGTATGACGGAACATTCATTGGTATTGCAATATTTTGTTTTATTATTGTAAACATATCTTTAAGTGGCTGTTATTATGATTTTTAATGTTTTTCTGCTGATGTGTTTTTTAAAAAGGAAAAAGGTTATTTATTAGCTTTTACTTTTCTAGGATCTCTCATATTAATTTGATTATCAACTAAATATTAAAACTTTTACTATTTTGGCTCAGAAGTTTTTGTTCAATATTGCTCTCCAAAAGAGATATGTATGAACAGAACGGCTCACTTATTACTTTAAAAGCAATGGACTACTCGCTCTGTTATTCCGTCCTTTCATATTTGTTTATTGTAAGTAAATCCAAACTATAAAGAGATTATTAGATTTGGCGTTGGACCAAATGCTTGGCGTTCTCAACTCTATTGGCAAGAAAAAAATGCTGGCGCTATCTGGTTTTATTTAGAACATCTATTCAAGCTGTTCACATACGACAATTACTTAAGGTAACTAAGTATTTTTTTATTGATAAGAACTTACTGGCATTATGCTAGATAGTAAAATAAAATAAACAAATGTATTTACATATCAAAATTTTTGTATTTGATCATAAAAGCAAATCAAATTTTTATTATTTTTCAGAGAAATTGTCAAGAATTCTAGTACCTAATATTTTTAAACATCGTTTGTTTTTTTAACCGACGACTGATTGGCTCAGTGGCGGGGCCCTCCACCCACGAAGTCAATGGTCGCCGGTTCGATTCCCGCATCGGAATAAATATATATTAATTCTAAGTCTGGTAACCCCCCCAATCCGCATTTTCCGTTCCTGCCCTTTCCTTTCTCCTCTATCCTTTCCCTTCCTCTCCGCCAACCCACGGTCTGCCGTGCCAAAGGATGCGTGGCTAAGGGCGAGCTTAGCCGCAAGCGTGCTGACCGTCCCGGGATCGGGCTCCCCCGGGTACTATGGTGCCTTACCTCAGCATGCAGGGCTCTGCTGGGGCTGACCTCCATCCTCCCTTGCGGCTCGTGGGATTCACTAAAAGACGAATTTAATATATCTAATTTGTTGAAAATGAGGGCGACGTGGTTCGCCACCCGTCACGTCCTGAATCTCACGAGGGCGAAAAGCGACCAATGGAGAGCCGTTTCGCTGCGAAGATTGGTAGCGGATGGAGCTCTGTGGTCTCTGCGAACCCCTTGGGGATATATATATATATATATATATATATATATATATATTGTTTTTTAACAGAGCACATCTGCCACACTAAGGCTTAATTTTAGCGAAGGTGGAGCTGCCAAAACGACAGGCGGCGAAACACCGTGAATATTGACGTGTTCTCATATAAGTGGTCAAGACACATTTTAAGCCGTGATCTGGCGAAGAACGTAGTGAAACTACTGCAAATACATTAGGTCAACATTTGAATAATGGGAAATGAAGAAAGAAAAGCAGTTCCGTCTTTCCTCCGACATTTAGCTCGCGTACTGGGGTTTACCACTGAGCCACGTTCCTGCATCTTGCAAACTTGACAGAGAGAAGACGACCCCTCATAGTACCCCGCACGTACCGTACTAAAATCGAGTTGGACTTTTGGCTTTCAGCGCTCTCCGGGAAATGGACTAGCGAAATTACAACTTGGATGTATAATACTTTTCTAAACAGACGGTCCAGTCATGCCAGAAATCAAAATTGACATTTTGATATAATATGTAGTTTGCCAAATTTTTTGACAAAAATATTTCGGTACCGTGAGTTCGAGTTATATATATTATCATATTAGCTTTATGCTAATGTTATAAGACAATATTAAAAAAATATTTAATGCTAAACATTGCTGATTCGATTTCAACATCAGGATTACTACGTGTGTCTATACCCACCGAAGTAGTTTCGGCGTTAATTGCTTTTCATCAGGCGACACGCATGCTCGTTTGCCCTCCTATCCCATAAAAAAGTACTACTACTACTTCTACTACTACTCATCCACACAATTTTTATTTTGAATGAGAGTGTTTCTCCATGTCCTTTGTTTTTTTACAATATACAAAATAGAAGGAATCCAAGCGTGGGTGCATACATATTATATGTACGAATGTGGGACTAAACGTTTAATTTATTATTATTGATTTATTTTTTTAAAAAGTATTAAAATAAAATACAATAGAATAATAAAATGCAAATGTGTCAAAAATAATATACACATGTAATTGTCTGAAACTTTTTTGCTAAAATTAGTATAAAACTGATTGCGAGATATTAAGTAAAATTGCTATACAAGTTTATTCATTCAAAGGTTTAATTATAAGTTTACAATATTTTAAGTTAATCAATTAATCAATCTATAAAGCCATTCAGTCTCCTAGTGAATATTGACCGCCCTTTGTGAACACTTACGCTCATCTTTGGAATTTATACATACGAAACATTAGGGAATAAATGGGGTGGCCCTATTTCTACTGGGAACCATATTTAAATAATTTATCGTATTATTTTATTTCTATTTTTACGGAATGTCATAGAATGTCCCACTGCTTTCTCTCTATTTCTAGAGAAACGGACATTAACCCACCACGATTATCCATAGCGACACCATTTTGCCTTGGATATCCAAACTCAAAATAAATATCTGTTAGCCATATATATAAAAATCCAGATGCGGGATTTGAACCTATGACCATTGAAAGTGGTACCTTCACCATTAAACCTCCATAAAACCGGGTCTTCATTTTTTTGTGGTTTTCAACGAATTTGCTTACTTTCCATAAAGTAACGCCTGACTCCATCAAGTGAGAAGCGTTACTTTACGGAAGTCTATTCTAAAGATGGATAGTCAAACGTAGTTTGCTAAGATCCACGAATACGAAACAACCGACGAGCAAAATCCTTCAACGCCATGCCATGGGTACAAACGTTGACAACTTCAAACACACAATGCCACTTTTCACCATAAATACAACGCGTTTCGCATCGACACCAGGTGAAGTAGACTCTACGAAATACAACCGTAAGGTCATCTAGTAATTGTAGAGTAATTTCTTTTTATGGTCCTATGTCCTCGAGGTGGGGCAGAGGGCGTCCACAGTGCTTCTCCATTGGGATCGGTCTTGAGCGACGCGCTTCAGGCCACGTCAACCCGATGGATTTCATCTCGGCCGCTACGGAGCGCCTCCAAGTGTGTTTGGGTCGGCCTCGCTTCCTTTTCCCTTGAGGAGTGCATTCCACCTAGAGTAGAGTAATTTGCTTACTACTAGAATCAAAAAATAAAAATTAGGTTTTGTACGTGTAACAAATTATAAGTCATATTAATCGTAAAAACTTGGCCCTAAATAATGTGTTAAAACATCACATAAAATTTTTTACATCATCCATTACTTTCGAGGTGGAATATAATACTTATTGCTTATTTGCTTACCTCTTATGGCACATATAATAACGAAGTTACGTCCTATTTAGAAGCTTTCAAGTAAATCAACAGGCATTTTTGACGCATGCGCCAGTCGGGTACGTAGCTTTATTAACAACAAAAAGTTTTCAGTATCCGCGCTACAATAGTCTTGAGTGGTACTTTACAATTATCGATATTTGTAACTTTCGTTATTCCTTCAGAGTTCGCTATGTGACGGATTGATATGTAGTTCGAGTCGAGATGGATTACCCAACACGGATTGTGTTTCTAATTCTGTGCTCCAGTTCGTATATTATATTTCAATGTACATAATGTATACATATTATAATTTCTTTATAATAGTTTTCATTAATTTGTTGCGTGCTAAAAGTTTTCGCGGCCGCGTGCGTCTACATAATTTTCTTGTCAACCTACATTTCCAATTTTCCTTGCTTATTATTAATATATCGAATTGCTTTTTGTAAATACATCTTAACAGTAAAATAGAAACTCAAATGTTTGTGTAATATTGTTTACGATATGATTGGGTTGAATTTTTGTTTGATGAACGTTGTTTTGTTGGAAAGATTGGAAGTTTATTATTTCAGAGAAATAATAAACACCTTTATATCTAATGATATTTGTGCATACTGTATATGAAACATAAACAAAATCTATAACCTTTTATCATCATGAATGGTGATTCAGTGAGCTATGCGTTTGGTTAAATGAACAAAAATAACGCTTAATGTATTGATTTCAAACTTAGTTCCTGTTTTTCAGAATCTTTTATAAATTTAATAAATTAAATTCGAACTCTCACGTCTCACGTTCTTTAGAGATAAAATAAACATTTGACTATTTTCACGTGAGTACAATAAAGGCCCTGATTCGAGTAGGAGTATCCTAATTCGGTGTTATTTAATTTTAAGTATATTTATTGTACAAAATAGTAGGTAGATTAAAAGGGATACCAGAGGAATTAGTTTTAGTATATATTGATCGGAGAAACCTTACTACGAAATAGTGAACATTTGATTTAAACTAAACTAGTTTTGAGAAAAAAATGTAAATTTTTTACCGTACGAAAATTTCAATAAATAAGTTAAAAAATAATTTATATAAATATATTTGAAGAAAATAAAATAGAAGTCATTTAAAAAGTCAATAACAATTCGGATTCTGAAATAAGTTTAATTAAAGTATGATAATGACTAATCTAAATTCTAATTTTTTAACATTATGTTTTTATGGGTGCATTAACGATAAAATAGCGCAAAGGCAAACATTCATATAGAAATGCACAGCTAATGTGCAAATTAATCACACCGTTTTGATATGAGACATGAAAAATTTATATTATCTACATATAAATTTTTCATGTCTAATATCAAAACGGTGTAAATGGATATATTATTTATTATACAGGAGAAAATTAATTAACTAATTAATTATAATATTATGCCTTCCATAATATTATAAGATTCAGTCTTAGAAATTGCTATTAGCGTAGCAATTTTTCCCAAAAAAAATTGTTACGTTATTTTTATTATTATTTTTAAAAACAAAATCTTATAATCATTTACAATCTCAAGAAAGGATACAAAATTCCTATTATATGTATTTGCAGCATGAATAATAGATTATATAAACATAGAATAAATCGGTATTTAAGTTTTCAGTTTATAGTTTCATAAACTGAAAACTTAAATCTCGATTTCCTTCTAAACAAAACCGTCTCGATTGCACTTTTAATTCTGAAAAGGCAAAAGCATTAAGCCATGGCATATAAATCTGTCCGATATCGCGAATTGAAGGGATGTAAGACCGCCAGCGATTAAACTGTAACAAATAGTGCAATAAATAATAACTAGCGGTGGATACCTACGGCCCAATTTACGTAAAAGCGTCCAGTTGTCTAGGTGGTGTGAGTTTTCTGAAAGTTTTCTCTTGTAATATGGTCGATGCATTATTCATACACCATTTGCTGGATAAGTTACCAAAGTCTTTTTAATATTATGGGTATTACTGCATTATGCATTTCAGTAATATTTCTTGCACGTACCATACTTAAATACATACATATATATTTATTATTTGATAGAGCCACGCTGCAGGTAAATTAAAATACGAAATATTTTTGGTATTTTTCGTTTCGTCACATAATGTCATCACTGTGGTCCGCGATCTAAACATGGTGGTTCTCGTGGCATATGCTGAGCAAGAACCATTTTATGACACTTATTAGATTAAAATTATTTTCTTTATGTTTGTTTATTTGTATATTATAATATTATTAAGGTTAATTTTAGTTATTGTAAAAAAAGGTGTCATAAATAAAGTTTTTTCTATTTTTATTTATAATTTTTTTTTTAAAATCGTATAAAAAAAAACACTCAACTTTTAAAAAGTAATATATTTATATATAAAATAGGTGAAATTACAACCATTATAATATGAACAACTGATTTGATACACACATTAAATATGTGATTAAATACAACGTGTATAAAAGACCCGTGTTTAAATGTCGCGTTCTCGAGTCGGCACACCTTTTCATCATCATTGCCTCCATCAGCCTACGGCAGTCCACTGCTGAACATATGTATATACCTCTCCTAAGGCGAATCATCTAGCCCGATCTTCTGCTGCAAATATTCAATCCTTAGCAACCACTCTAGCACTCATCTACTCCAAAAATCGGAGAAAATGTTTTGCCCAAAATATTTCTACTAACAATTTATCTATAATACATATATGTTATGTAACGAACGAAGATACGACTAGATTTTGGTATCTTTGTTCAAAACAATACAAATTGTTCACAGTCTACGTAGACTATAAATGGACGTAAGTGGTTTAATTATCTAGTTTGAAGAAACCACATAGCATGTAAGACAACGCGTAATTTAGGCAATTCGGTGAAATCATTGAGTTAATAAATGAATCAAAGCAATTTTTATTATTATATTATAGATATATTTTCTTTAAACTAATTAACTAATTAACTAATCAGTAAATATAATAAGAGTTATAATCTAATTAAAATATGTGTATTAAGCGAAGAATGTAGATAAATTTTATGTTTTTGTTATGTAAGTTTAGTTTACCAATATATAATAATATTGAGGCTATTGTTTTACCTCGTAATACATATGTATGTGAAAAATGTTTTTATTTCTAAGTTCTCAGTAAATAAATAAAATTGCTCAACAATTTGTGAACACAGTAAAGTAAGACTGTTTGCCGTCGGCATGGCACATGTCAAGATGACATTATTATTACTCTCACAAAATAAGCCATACGATGTTATTTACTCAAGGAATTTTTATGCTCAGTATCATTTAGTTAGTCTCTAGACGCCCGCAAGTTGTGGAAAAGCTTAGAGTTGACGAAGATTAATTTGAGGCCGTTGAAAATTTCAAGTACCTTCTCCTAAGAAGGTACTTGAAATTTTATATATTATATAAAATACCTATATTATTGTAGTTCAAGTCCTTGGTCACCGCCCAAACAGAATCGAAGAAGAGGTGCACCTCAGAATATTAAAGGCATTGCTGGCGAAGCTAGTAATTTATAAAGCGATAATAAGACCTGTTATATTATACGGAAACCAGGGCACTAACTCAAAAAGAGGAAAACCAGCTTGCGGTTTTCGAGCGGAATATACTGCAAAAAATCTTCGGACGGTTAAGTGAAAGTGATGGACTATACCACATCCGTATGAACCACGAACTGAATCGCCTGATAGGCAATAAAACTATTGTTCGATTTTGCAAAGCGCAAAGGCTGCGATGGGCAGAACATGTCGAGAGAACGACTGATTTTAAACCATCTAAAATCATTTCAAACTGGAAAACCTAGCAGAAAAGACCACGCGGTAGACCCAAGAAGCGTTGAAAGGACTGCATCCAGGAAAATCTGGCTATCCTAAAGAAAAAACCGGATGAAACCGGAAGAAAGAACCGGATACGTGCTTGCACGTAGCCCTAAACAGAGATGGCTGGAGACAAATTGTGGAGAAGGCTAAGACACAAACCGGGTTATAAACCCAAAGGAAAAAAAAGATCATTTAGTTACACGATAGGCAGAAGACCTAATTGGCTCAGTGGCTAATTTACCGCTCCGAAGTCAATGGTCGCATGTTTGCTTACCATATCGGAATAATTAAGATATGACCTACAGGAGTTTATTTCGTATACAGGTTGTATGTTAAATGTGTATTCCTACCGAAATAGGATCACATGTCAAGAAATAAGACTACAAAAAATCATTTGGTTATGGCTGAGCTAATAATTATATGTAAATTTATACACAAGACTCATTTATAACAAGTTTTATATCGATCGAACGCACAATAAAATCTTTACAAAATAAATGTAAATATAGTACGCTCAAGTAATATTTATACATTATTTTTCCCAAAGCAAAAACTACAACAAATTAAATACATATACTAATATTATTATTTTATTGTTTGTACAAATTAATTCTGTTTTATATAATAGACATGAAGTCATATGCAACACATTACACGTATTGCGCAGAGACAATAACTTCTTAAAAAAAACTTATAAAATAAAAATTCAAATATTTGCATAAATTTATTAAAATTGTCTCATATAGTCGTTTTCAAATCGTAATTTACGGTATGATGTGAATCATGGAATGGATGTGATAGATGGCTGGAAGAGAATAACTAAGTTAAAGGAATAAAGTATACCCACAATTTAAATTACTACAAAAAAAAATTACTGCTTCTGTTATTTGTGTAATTTATTAAAGATGAAATTAGTATTCGAAATATGCATTCACATAATGTCTATTTAGGACGACAAATATTAAAAAAAGAAATATTTTCGCTTTATTTCAGTACATTATACAAAAATATGGTATTAATAAAAGTTGTCGTTAAATTAGTAGTTAATAGAATTACATTCTCATAAGCTAACGCTTTATGAATTGGTGGATGTACGCAACGCATATTTTCTCTTAAATTGTTTGAGTTACTTTTTCCTTGAAGATTAGCTAGGCTACACGAGTCAAGCTTACGTTTGCTGTAATCTAATATTCAGACCTGAAGATGAGATTCAATCTAATCTACAATAAAATGAAAATAAATTTTTATCTTTTAGTTTTTTTGACGAGTAATCAGATTGTTAATTAAAGCCTCAAATTCGTCGTAAAAACTGCAGGGCAAAGAGCAAATGCATAGAGTATCTATGATACAATAGCCCGATTTCAGACTTGCTTTCGAATCCTTATTTATAATTAATGTCAATAAAGCCTAAAGTGAACAGTTCCTAATCTAGGTATCAATGTAGTTTTTTTATTGTTACAGTATATGTATATAATACACGTTATACAAAAAAGTTAATCTTATTACTACAGAGCTTTGAGAATAAAATATTAATTCATTTAATTGAGAAAAAAAAGTCTCTTAGTTGTTGCACAAATAGAACAAAAAGACACATTTATAATGTGTCTTTTGTTCTATTTGTGCAACAAATATAATTGCATTGCATAATAATTAAAATTAAAGGACGTAGTTAACGGAATTCTTGTACTAAATTATATATGAAACAGGTTGTTTTGGTAGCGGTAGAGCCACGCTGCAGACGAATACTTTGTCAAGAATTGCATAATATTTGTCTAGGGCTTACAATACCAGGATTCCGGGATCCTGAATACCGGAACCCCGGACGATTTTTGTCAGTTATTAAAAACCGGTATTTATGTAAAAATACCAGTATTACGGTACCGGTACCGGTTACCGGTATTACGTTAGTTGATAAAAATTGAATTTATGCACAATATAAAACTAATTAAAAAATTTTTATTTTAATTTAATTATATTTTATGCTTCTCTAATTATATAATGCCATACATACGAGCCTTATATGTAAAATGTAACATAAAATTTAATATGTACTTTTTTACTTGCACGTTTTTTGTATCTATCTACTCCTACTCTTTATGTATAATAATAAAATAAATAATCATTTCAGAACAATATTTATTGGATTTCATATATTATTTGTTAACAAGTCAATATAACAACTGAGATAAGTAAAAATATAACTAGTAAATATTTTATCAATAATACCGGTTTCAATACCGGTATCCCGATATTTCTAATTTTAAATATCAAATACCGGTATTCAGATTTTAGTTGGGTATTGTAAGCCCTATATTTGTCTGTAGCATGAATGGGCCGGTTCGCCTGGGGAAGTACCACACTCCCGCAAAAAACCGGCGTCTGAGTGGTAGCTTAGCTACCGCGCTTCGTACGGTGTGCAGCCGAGTTCCGAAGGCCCAACATCTTCCCCCCTCCCTCTACTCCCATTCCCACTCCCATAATGACACTTTCCTTAAAGATCGGCAACACAAAAGCGCCACAGGCAGTGCAGAAGGCACTGCCTGTGGCGCTGTGGATGTCTATGGGCGACGTTGATTGCTTTCCATCAGGTAACAAGCCCGCTCGTTTGCCTTCCTATCCCATAAAAAAAGGTGACAACCGCATACATACAAAAAAAGCATAAAAATAAAATTTAAAAATATAGTGAGTTATAGTTAGTTACAAATTATAGCCCATAGTAAATTTTAAAGACTCAATATTTTAAAAACAATCACGTAATTTAAAGGTTAAGGGTAAAAGATACAATATATTATATAATGCAAACAAATTTAATTTTATACCAGGAGAGAGGTTTTCTAGTCCTATGTTACTTTTTAAAATTAATTTTAAGCATGACAAGTCAATATTATTATAATTGATGATATTTATTAAATTGCTTAGAAATCCTAAAACTACTACAAGAAAGTCTGTTACGTAAATTATAAAAAAGAAATAAAACATTTCTACACTAATATAAAATTTTTATATTTATATTCAGAACGTAAATTCGTTTGTCAGAAGAGTCACTGTTAGAAGAGTCATGAAAGCGGACTGAATGCGGTGGAAATGAGAGCATTAAGAAGTATGGGTGGTGTAACTTTGAATGATAGAATAAGAAATGAAGATATCGTAAAGTGTATAAAAGAAGGTGTCGAGACAAAAGTTGAGAAAGGGCTGCTTAGAGGGTTTGGGCACATAGAGAGGACGGATGAAAGACTATTGGCAAAATAAATTTATGTTGTGAATGTGGATGAAAAATTACCTTGACCGAATTGCTGAAGTTTTTAAGAAAGGCCTGGTCAAGAGTACCCTTAACCGGCGGGCTTGTATGAGGAGAGTAATGAGTGTGGAGGAAGCAAGGAAAGTATGCCAAGATCGTAGCAGATGGAGATATGTGGTCTCTGCCTATTCCTACGGGAGACAGGCGTGACGATATGTACGTATATAACGTAACGAATATTCTCAAAAATAACGATTTCTTAATGATACTTCCATTCTTAAGAATTGAAAATGATACTCTCAAAAATTATAAAAAACTGAAAACTTTGAAAACATATTACCTAAACCTACTGCCCGAAAGTTAAATCTTTTATGTAGACCGCTAACTTATCTTTGTCACATTGCTCCGACTTTTCCACCGGTGACTGAGATGAATGGATTTATAATATTTTAAGTTAAGAGTTATGTATGAAGTTATAAAGGTACAGTCCGCACCGAATATTAATAAATATTGGCGGATTAATAAATATAATATTTACAGGATTTAGGTTAACTTTACCACAGTGCTATAGTAATGAGTTAATTGGACTTTATACCATTGTTAACTATGGATGAGTTTAGTTTACAGTCCATTCATAAATATAAATTTAGACAATCCCAATATACATACATACATATATATTTTTATATGAATGAAACGCTTAGAATATAAATAAAATATTTGTAAACATTTTATAAATTGATAAATATTTATGCAGTTTTATATATAAACCAGTAGTGACCAACCGGTCGATTGCCACCAACCGATCGATCGCGTCTTTTCGTCCAGTCGATCGCGGCAAGGTAAAGAAAATATTGTAGAATTTTAATATACTAAAAATAAACTTCAAATTTGTAAAATTTTCCTTCTTAACAAAATAAAAAAAATACTTGAATAGCGTTTCATTTACTCAAATAAAATGACATGGTAAAATACGACTTGATACTATGATTATGGAAAAGGACTGATTATGAGATAAGATATGTTATTGGTAGATCTCAGAGTCTAGTTAATAAACAGTACATCTTGGGTCTAATCAATTCAGCCACTCCTGATCTGTACACTTGAAGAATGTATACGGTAAAAATATCACGTTTTATATTAGAAGCATCTTTGTTTATTAAATATAGTTAACAGAATAACATGTAAATAATAATGAAAGCCTTTATAAAAACTGACGTAAAACATAAAATTGTACTTCGCAAAGCCAGTTACGAGTATATTTTTTGTGGGATGTTGAAATATTTATAAGCCGTCCACGTATGCTGTATTTACCATTTTTCAATATACTTTTACCTTCCAACTAATAGCATATATTTTATTCTTTATTATTTTTTACGTAAATGTATTATTAAATTATTCAATGAGGTTTAATAGATTTAATATTTAAAAAAAATATTTTACAATTTTAAACAATGTTATCAACGTTGTTCAATTAATAAAATATTTTAAAGATATTTAACAAGTCAGTTATTTTCGGAAAAGTTAAGAATCCATAAATTTTCGAAGAAATTTAATATTTCGAATCTGAATTTCTGTAGAAATCAATTTTATAATATAATATTTCATTTTTAACAGAATGTGTTGGAGTCAATATACGGCGTATTGAGGTACCAGCGTTAGTAGAAGTTGGCACAGAGTCTGTGATTCTCGACTGCCAATACAGCATAGAAACATCATCACCCCAAGTCGGTCTGGTGTTGAAGTGGTTTTTCAACGGTTCCTCGGGACTGGTGTATCAATGGATACCACCGCTGCGGCCTCAGGTTATCGGTCTACTAAAGGGAAAAGTTGATTTGGATTTTAAAATTTCTGGTTAGCTTCTAGATTTTTTTCTTTTTAGTTTTTCTTTACAAACAACTGATGCATTTATTTTAATAAATGTACTAACAGTATAAAGTTTCAGTGCCTAGTTTATACTTACAAAAATATCTTTCGACGTAGAAACATTTTTGAGAGGCAATGTAATGATCGATAATGCTATTAGTTATCTTGGGGGAGCAAAATAGAAAGGGAGGGATTGGACCTCTAGCTCGTAGTATCCAAAAGTCGATTTTCTGACTTTATAAATGTTCAACGATATTAAATAATTTATTATATATTTAGATTAATAAGATATTTCTTATGGAATAAATTGGTTTACTCCGTATTTCTTATTCAATACTTAATTAATTATTTTACATTTCTCTATTGGTTAACTGACTTTCAACAAATTTACAAAAAATGGTTAAAAATATTTTTATACTCAGACGTAGCTCAAAGATAATAAAATAATTATAAATATGTATTTCATTTACACGTTTCAAAACTTTACTTCATTCCAAAATATAAAAAATGGATATAATTTATCACATTTTGAAAGTGAAGTTAAGTTCTGATGAAATGTGTAGTACGAGTATGTATTTTAGAAAATTCAAATTAAGATATTTCACTCCAAACTTTTGTTATATAATATGTGCGAAGAAAAAGGAAAACATTTAGAAAGATGGGTCCGGTTACTTCTTCAGGCTTTATAAAATATTGTAGACTCTATTGTTAGCGGGACAAATAGAAGGTCAAAATAGGCATATTATAATATAATGGAACCTATTTTTGACGCAGGCAGGAGCCGTCACCAAATCCTTGAGAGCATAATTGCGAATTCTCTTTATACTTCGCTATGTAAATACATTGAGTTTTTCAAGCATTTAATATGTAATAATCAAATTTAAAGTAATTCAGTGCTTAAGTTTTAAAAGCCTGATAATACATTTACGCTTCAATAGATTATAATCAATATAATTTTTATTTTTTATTTAATTTAATATTATCTGTTACCTTATATGATAGCCAAGACTTCGTCTTAATGAAATTCGTATTCATACGTAAAACTTTTGTCATGAAATTCACTTAAATATATAGCTTCCAGATTGATAGGGCTGTTGCTCGAAACGAAAAATTTGCTTTCTCACATCTATAATGTAAGGGGCATTTTGTTTTTTATTTATTTATATAATTTTATTATTTATACCTAACGTTTTTAATTGATTTTTAACTGTAGAATATTTAAAAAATATAAAATAGAGGCTGAGAGGGTTAAAATTAAAATAAGTTAAATATTCCTCACAAAATCACTGAAATTTTAATAGGTTATTCTTATCTTCGTGGATCACCTTATACTAATATTTTTTAATTGATTTATCATAATATTATATATTTATTAATAGTGTAATAGTGTAATGTAAATTTTAGGCCATTTCTATATTTCTCTGTTAATATTCCGAATTTATTAAAAAAGAAAAGTATTTTTTATGAAATACGGAAGAAAACGAGCAAGCGTGTCGCCTAATGGAAAGCAACCAACGAAGGCCATGGACATCTGGAATTTCAGAAGATCGTGGCCAGTCAGAATTTTTACTAAGCTCAGATCCGCGACAAACAAACAAAAATAGAAAAAGGATAATGTGTTTTATTGGAAGAAGTGCATTTACGGGGAACTTAAACTAAAACTGCCGTCAATAACTCTCCACTTTCCAACAACTTTGAATAAACCAAACACACACCACCCTTTTTCCACAATGTACGCGTAACGTGTTTCGCCTCAGCAAGAGGTATCATGAGGTAGACTCTAGATTCCATAAGACAACCGTTAAGTCTTCCGTAGACTCTACGGAAGACTTAACAGTTGTCTTGACACACCACCCGTGTGTGTGTGGTGTTGTTAGTGGTTGAGAAGTGGAGAGTTGCTGACGGCCGTTTTACGGTAAGATTTAGTTTTAGTTCACTGTAAATCCACTTCTTCCAGTAAAACACACATTATTATTTTTGTTTGCTTGTCGCGGATCTTAGCTAAATAATAATTTTGAGTGTCCACATAGGTAATGTACGTCGAGAAACTGTAAAATTTGAGGTAAATATTTGCTGTTGTTTTCAGAGGATCCACTACTGGCGTACAGAGCTATCAAAATCCTAAAGCCAACGACTGATTTAAGTGGGAACTACACTTGTGTAGTTTCCACTTTCATTGAAGAAGACAGGCAAACGAAGAGTATGCTTGTGTACAGTAAGATATTTTTTATTGTATTTTCTTACCACCTTTATTTCCCACCAAACGAAGTTATTATTTGATATGGTGATGTGAATGGAGTATTGATAAAATATTCGATTTTGATGCTGCTGTCCATCATGGTGCTACGGCGCCCATAAATGTACATCCGTCGTATAACGCTGCATACGAAAAGAAATGGGGCAGCCTTGTTCTGTGTTGGGAACTGTAAAGGCAAAAAATATCATAAAATGAATCATATATTATATAATAAAACCAAAAGTGTGCCGGGATCGTAGCATATGGTGGTCTGTGGTCTCTGCCTACCCCTACAGGCAACAGGCGTGGTATGTATGAACATTGATAAAACTCTCAAAAAAATCTTTTCCACAGGTCCACCGAGGAATTTTCGTTTTATCCAAGAGAAGAAATATGTCTTCTTAGTAACTCTTATTTGCATAGCTGAAAACATGTATCCTAAACCAAATATGACTATATTATTAGCAGGGTGGGTATCGTTTTCTTTTATAAAGATAAAAAACTATTCAAATGTAAAATTGTAACTTAGCAATATATATTACAAATAAATTTTTAGTATATAAAGTTGACTTAAATGACTAAAAGTTGACTTAAATGAATATAAATACGTTAAGCAATGCTATGGTATTTATATTTTTTGTGCTGCAGGCAGTTGATCTCCTAGACTCGTCTTTGAATTCAACTAATGAACATAAATGACAAATAACTTTATTAATCTCGCTATAATAGTTGGTAATATTTTCCTATATATGTTTGCCATGACAACGTCTTGTGATAAGTATCATTAGCTTCAAATTTGTTGGAAACACTTATTCTCTAATAATATGCTTTAAAAAATTAGATTTATTCATTTAGTTTTTGTATTAGTTGTACCTAGAGAACTAACATACCTAACTAAGGCAAGACACAGATGGTCTTTAGCGACAATTTATAAAGTTTAAATTTAACTTTTCATAATTATTATAAAGGGATATTTTTTTCAGAATACCTTTAAAACAAGCAGTTACAGAAATTAAAATGGACTCGTGGGGTCTATATATGGTGACCATAACAGCCATCGTTCACGACGAGGAAGTTCCGAAGCCGTCAGGAGAGTTCATGTGTGCACTGAGTTTGCCTTCCGCCAATTATTTTTGCAATAGGACCACCGTCTACTATCCAGGTAAGATAGAAATACTCAAAAATTCATACACATATTGTAACACAAAGACGTTGTAAAAGGCGAAGTTTGGTACGGAGCTGTGTGTTTACATTACGAGTGGGGAGTCAAGAACGAGAATGCTGAAGCTGCTTTTAAATATTTAAAGTACGCCCAGTACTCCAGAATTTTATATTTGTTACATATGGTGCCTTTACTAAATAAAATACAAGGATCTAGAGCTACCCATACTTAACCTTATTCTCGGACCATATAAGTACATATTAATTATTTTTAGAAGGCCGTAGAACCGTGGTTATAAAAACAATGGTATGTAGACTTTTAATTGGGATAAAAGTATTAATTAAAAAAAATATTGATTTATTCATTTCGTAGGATACGGTACATAAAGATCATAATGTTTAAAAAACAATGGAAAATTTTATTAGATTTATTATTGGGGAATAACATTAAGTAAAAAAATATTTATTAAGTCATTAAGGACGCGGTAGATAAAGATCATAAATGATATAGTTAAAATGTATTTTGACACCAACAACTTTTAGTGGTCCATTGCCGGGCCTCTATCAAACTGAGATGGTGTGTTCATAGCTACCATGCTGTGAAGGTGGAGCGGTTACCGTACAGTTAGATATTTCCCCAGCAACGCCTGTGTACGTCACTAACCCGCGACAGCTTTGATTTGAAGATACTCATGCCGCTATCGTCAGATATCAAAGTGTCGTCTGTGAATTAGCAAGAAACTCGCGGGTGAAGATGACAAGGGAGATGCCAAAATAGGCTTTTTTACTATTATCAACAACTAAGTGACTAAAATATGGAGAAATTCGCAGCCCAACTAGCCTGAGCCCTTCATCTTTGCCTTTGCCGTATTATTATTATTTTTTACAGCGGTATACATCTATGTTTCGGAATATGGGCACAAGCTCTTCCGCGTTTTTTTGTAATTTCTGTTATATGATACAAACTTTTCTACATATACTTTTTTCAGTACTTACAAGTGTTCAGATACTAATGAATTCGGATTATCCATTACTTTAAGTATATTTGACCGTAGATCTGATATTGTTGTTTGTCCTGTAGATATAAATTTTTGTGAATAGCAGCGACAAGTACCGCCACGACCCCATTTGTGTATATTAATGTGGGCGATGTTGGCGCAATGCATTCATATAAATTAATGTTGACGTGTGAACAGACATAATATACTAGTTTCTTTGAATTTATTTCTATGTAACTTTAGTACTAGGAAAACGCGACCCAATTAAATAAGAAAAATAACGCATAGTTACAAAATCAATTATTTCTAATTAAATATTGTTTAGTATACTGTGTGGTTACCGGCATAGAAGGATAATAATAATTAATAATATTATTCGCAAAGCAAACATTTTGAGTCAATATGAACTCCAAGGCATAAAACGTTTGTTTAGAGCCGCAAAGTCATTCTAGCGTTTTTTGATGTACGGGATCGCTTAGGGGCTTTGTGATTAAAATGTTGTATTTGACATAGATAATACTTTATTTTCATACTCAATACATCTTAGTGAGAGAGTCTTATAGACATTTGTTCTATGATGTAATTGGGAGAATTACAACAATATATTATTTCAACAGGTGACCCACTTAATGATTTAACGTTTCGTTTCTCTTCCTTGTCGTTTAACAATTTCCCATTTTCAATGAATTCCATATTATTTAAAACTAACTAAAAAACTAAATACTTTGTTGGTGCAGCGACCCAAAATGGAACTTGGCCTCCGAACTGAGCTTACGCCACCGTACCCTGTCCTGCGCCACCTCCTGTCAGTTGCAGATTTGAAGGTTGCGCAGATCATCGACCACCATGTCCTTTCAGCGGTACCTGGGGCGCCCCAGAAGACGTCGTCCAGTTAGGTGACCCACATACGCTCTCTTGACTGCGCGATCCTCCCCCATTCTCTCAACGTGGCCCAGCCAACGAACTCAATATTATATAAATATTTATAATTACAGGTCTAATGCCGACTGCGTACATCGCTTCTTTTAAGGTCAACAAGCCGCAGGAACGTCTCTCTAATTGTAAGTTAGCATTAATTACATAGAAGCGGCTATTACCTACTACGCACTCGTCGTATTTTTATGTATATTAGTAAAATTATGGTGATAAATTAAATTTCGTTTTAACGAACTAAAACGTATAATGACAACCATCTTAGAGAATAATTTATATTTATTTGACATATGAATTTATTTTGATCAAAATCCCACGAAGAAAGGATCGTTGACATTTTTAGGAAGTATAAACTTATTGAAAAGTTTTAGCTCCAATAGAAAATCGCTTAAAATATACGTAATCAACAAATAAATAAAATTATATTGAGTTTATTAGATTTTTTTACAATATGTATTGATGATTCCACTTTGAATCTGTGAATTTGTGTTTAATCAATTGAACACTTGAAATTGATTAAATAAAAATTAAATCAAATCACTGTTGTACTGTTTTTGTTATTGAATTACATTATACAGATGGTACCAATACTGTTTACGGATAAAAATGCCGTTTTAATATTTAATATTATAAGTTTTTATTTAATTGTTTTGTATGAAATACTCTTACTATAATAATTTTTCAGGTAGCGAGGCATTAACCGCTGGTGCAGCATACGTCATATACTTAATTTTTGTTACCTTAAAATTTAAATATTTAAATTAATTATAAGAAAGTCAAACATGTACTATGAAGTGTAAAATTATAACAAAAATTAAAGTTATAAAATTTACGTTATATAATTTGAATTAGATGTAATTAATAATTTTTGATTTTTGTATATAAAAATTATTATTGTTGTAAAAATAATATATGAAGTTAATTTATACTATATAATTAATTATTTTTGTCGTTTTTGTAAACATGAAGTATATTATTAAACCTGTGATAAACAAAATTAGACAACAATTATTATTTTTTATTTTGGTTACAGATGAAAGAAGTGTTACAATAATTTTGACAGTATAAAAATTAATGTTATTTTTAAGCTTATATAAAGTATTGCTAAGTTGAGCTTGTAAAGATTGCCATTTACATAAATAAAGATTTTGTATGTTGAAGTTTGTTTGTTTTTGTTTTCAGTGTATTCCAGAAAACCTTATAAACAAACATTAATTCCCTCCATATATATTTTCAAATTAAACACTTATAAAGATAAATAGACAGTTTTTTTTAGATTATCATATCGCACAGTGACTTTCGGAGCGAAGATCCGTAAATTAATTCCCGCTATCTTTGTATGACCTATAAGTATTTACTTGTTTGGTATTTAACTGTTTTTTTCTTGTGATTTACGTATTTATAATGGTACTTCATCTGCACAGCTGCTTTAGATAAATGATCCCATTGTAGGAGAGGAGTCTACATCACTTTTCCAAAGTAGTGTGTCTAATTTGGAAAAGTTAATTTTATTTATGTTCAATAACAATAAAAAATATGTCATATATTAGACTCAACTTCTTTCCTCTTCTTTTACTTCTCTCTTTCCCTTCCATTATTTACATCTTTCCCTAAAGCAGCAAACTCATTTGTCCAGCGCTTAGCATTGCAGAAATCCATGGTCGTCGATAGTTAGTTATTATTAGATGATCCACTTAATTATTATCCATTATATTATTTAATTCAGGTGGCGTATTACTCAACACAGTTTGATTAAGGCCTAGAAGTGAAATAAAATAAACATGTATCGATCTTTTTTATCTTTACTGCAAAAATCCATGCAAGTTTTGGTAGAACGGCCACTATGTTCATATATGTATATATACAACCATCAAAGAAGAAATAAAAGCCTGACTCTGTGGTGGACTTACCTTTGAGACTTTTACAAATCTGTAGGGCTCTTAGAAGAATTTCTTTAGTGATCATTAAAAATCTGTACAAATTGTTTCATAATCCACTCAATAACATAAATATCTCCCGCATTCAGGACTGCAGTAATTTATTTAGATCATCATATCGCGCAGTTACGATATGTTCGCTTTCTGAGCGAAGAGACGTAGACTGATTTGTATTTTACGACGTAGACTGTTTGATATTGTAGGAACGCAACCTACTATTATTATATTTGACGGTCAACAAACTTCAAACTTCAATAATAAGCCGATGGTATGAAGAAACAAGCGTTCAATCTCTTTTATTCAATATTAGGATACTTTTTCATTCGTGTCTGTGGGTTGACCTATAGGTTTTCGGCCCAGTAATTCGCCACTACAATGGCAGCAGCATTTGCCTTTATAAGATCTTGAATTAGGATACTGAAATTGAGAACGCTTTACTTTATTTCCATTTACTTTTATTACTAAAATAATAGCCAAGTAATCATAGTTAATTTCTTGGCCGTTGTCTTAGTATTCAAAGTAAATGAAAATATAGTAACAATTGTAGATACACATGCAGGCTTCATATAGCGATGCATGTGTTTTCTTCAAAGGAAATCTGTTGCTCTCTTTGCAAATTGTATGGACTGCTACTCCTTTTGACAGCGGTGGCCTAGTTCTTAAATCGAGAACAGCTATTTTTGAAATGTGAATCCATTTTCTGTTCTTATTTAAGATTATGGTGAATTGTTAGAAATAAATATTTATTTTTGAACTTCACAAATTAAGCACAATCTTAAATCTCCCTGAACAAATCTTAATCGATGCTTACAAATATAATGTTTTATTATTTTAAATAGGTTCTTATAATTTGTTTAATATATAAATATACCAATAAATAATGGTAATGTACTAATAAATAAGAATGCGGAAATTCCTTGCTGGACATAGGCCTTCCTAGCAAATTGTTACTGTAATCTCAAAAACGGTGTCCCTAATTTATTAAATTAGCGGCAAATTAAATATATGTATATGTATATGTACATATATGTATAAGTAAAAACTAAAATAAAGGACAACAACGTCACAAATTGGCAATTCGTAGAAATGAAATATGAATCGGTTTTATTTTATTTGTCATGTGTCAATCGTACACTTTGTAAGTCTTTTTAATCCGGCTTGTCAATTGGAAACGCAGTAGAATATTGGCTAGTTGCTGCCCGGGGCGATAACGTCCTCGCACATCAGTTTTATATTCTAGTTTATATCTGCGGTCAGAGAGAAGAGGGCTCCAACTTCTCCATACTTTATATTTATATATCTTCAAACTTAACCGTTGCCCCTAAGCATCAGAAATATATAAAGATAAAAATATATATAATAATATTGTATGTATATTATAATAATATTATATGTATGTAGAATAAAAAGGAATCAATATTAATAACCTTTTCCATTGATTTATGTCGGAATAAAATTTGTGTAAATAATGTATATAACTATACATTCAAGTTATGATATAATAAGTTAATATAGCCTAGGAGAACGAATTGCTTAGGAATTTTTATCAAGTAGGTAATAACAGAAATCGTAGGCATTTGAAAAATCAAATGATTTTTTATATTATTTCTATGACACAGGAAAATGAAAGCAAAATTTAAGAACTTTTTAAAAGAAAACTATGTCCTCCGTCCCCTATTACATATTGAATTTTAAGTCATTTTAATTTTTTAATATTTATCACACATTTGTTTGTTTGAAAATGAATATAAATACGGAAATTTGTAGCCTAAAAGTATTTAAGTTTTGAAATTAGTCTACAGACTTTCGAAAAATGAAATTGGGTACGTGTGGTAGGTCCCACGCAATACTGGAATCGAAAAAGAGACAATTATTTTAATTATATTTAATATAAAACAGAGTTTGTTGCATTATGCAAACAGTGTATACATATAAAATTACCTGTATTTTGTTTCCTTTGTTCATAACAATAAAGTTGTAGCATATGAACAATAATTCGTAAGTTGGAAGCTTGCATACGTCGTTAAATGCATTGGTATATTTGCTTTTTACAAAAAGGTGCAGCGCTCTTTGCAAATTCAATTGACTGCGATTCCTTTCAAAGAGGCAACATGAAACGGTATACCAATAAAGGCTGTTCATAGAAGTAGGACTTATTTATTGCTCTTCCCGGAAAAGAAACTAAATAATAAAGATTTATTTATCGTCGTACAATTATTTCAATCCTTTTCTTTTTTAATATTTAAAAAATTGCAAAGAACGACAACCTCTATTTTGATTTCAGTTGGTTTTAAATAGTTTCATTACCATGACAAAGTACCTACGATGCTAATAAATTTAGATGGTTACTATCATCAAGTCATGAATATCCAATAAATCTGCATTTGGGAGTAAACTGGACGCCACTTATGTTTTTCAAAACCATTGATTTATTTTCTTATTTGTCGTAGGTATTTATATAAGCTAAGAAAAGAAAATATTTATTATAAAAGCGAGTTTCATTTCTCTTAGCGTTTATATTTGACCTTATTAACTACGTTGTATTATGAACCTTAAAATAGAGCAACAGTTTATTTTCAACATTTCAAAACACTTTATTCATAAAATAGCATTTCAACCTTTATTTTCGATCAAGATTAAGAAATGCAATACATTGACAACAAACAGGTACTAAAGAATAATCTTAATGAAAATTTCCCCTTTCCAAGATTGGACTTATTTCCCGCTATTGAAAAATCAAATGATTTTTTTCGTTCAAGGAACCGTGAAATTACACCGCCTCTTTAGTAGCGCGGTCATTGGAAACATATAATGAAAAAGGAAGATGAATTCTTCTTCTCTCTGGACAGAATTGATAGCCTGATTATGAAATAATAATTGAAAGAAGACACAATAACATTATTTGTTCACTAAAGAATTGGTATGAAACCTATTTGATAAATATAAAATTATAAATAATTTTAAAAAATTATGATTAAAGGTGACATGATAATGCATGAAAAATGAACAATGACAAATACTGATCACGATTGTAGGAAAACTGACAATTTTTTAATTTCATGTTTTTATTTTCAAAGCCTTTAACCACAGTTTTTCGTTCTTTTTACCTCATTAAAATCTATTTTTTATTAATTAATGTAATTATATAATTTAAAAAGAAAGAAAAATAAAATGTTCATTTATTACGATAGTAGTTTTTTAAAAAAGCAATGGTGCTATTTTGTAGGTAATAACTTACGAAATAGCGCTATTGCTTTTTTGAAACAACGACCATGTTGTAAAATATAAATGTCGAGCTCAGACTGACTATTTGCTAAAAAAGGTCAACCTTTTATTTATTGCACGTCAATCATGCAGTTTGTAAGCTCTCATAATCTGTTTATCATTGTGACTCATTGCGGGATATTCGAAGTCGTTTATTTGGGGCGATAATTATTGTAATGCTTAATATAAACTTATAGGTAATCTAATCCTTTTTTAATTATATTTTAAAAAGATTATGAAAAAACTTTGACAGCTCTCTTAAAAACCTTTTACAACTTTCACTTCGTCACTCCTGCCCTTCTAAAGTGGCATTTTGCATTTCTCTATGATTCACATTCAAGTTATTCTAATATATTAAAACTTTTAGTATATGTATAACACAATTAAAATATTACAAATCCGAATATTGTTAAAATAATAATACCAAAAAAAATAACATATTAGAGACATCTGTTATAAATATTTTTAACTAATGGGTGAACTCACGTTTAGTGCTATTCGCTTAGTAGTCGAAACTGTGCAGTAAAGATTCTATTAATATTGTCTAGATGGCAGTACGAACTATAAGACACAAAATTGTAAATATTGTAAAAGAAAATTCAGACGATTACTTAAAGTTTAGAAAACAGTTTATTGTGTCATATTTAAGAATAAAATTATTGATAAGAAATTGAATTGAAAGAAAAAAGAATCTTACCAGTTTTAAAGATTGTAAACGATACTTATTTAAATTTGTAACATTGTCCTAATATTATAATAATTTATGTAAGGTATAATTTTTGATTACTAATATCAGAGGTGGAATCAAACCTACGATATCAGGGGTTCAATTGTAGTCTTACCAAATATATAACTGTTATTTGTGGTTTGCATAATTTAGTTCATTATTTTTGTTTGTCTTTTGTAAAATTATATTAAATATGGCAATTAGAATAATATGTGTAATTCATAAAAGTGTCATAGAAGCGAACTGTCTGCTGTAGTACAGTATTCGCCCTAGTTCGGCAGGCAGTGAAACAAAATTATAAACTTACTAATGGACAATAAATATATTATTACTACTACTTCTTTAAGTTACTATTACAATGCTGATTCATTCATATTCATTCATTTATTTCACACATTCCCATTCATGTTTTATAGTCCCGCGTAAACAATTTTATAGTGTTGTAAATAGAACAATATAAAAATGAAACTTTCAAATTATTTAATATTTTACTGGTTATTCATAGTAAAAGTAAAATTAATCTTATTATGTATTTCGGACCAGTTATTAATTAGTTTAGTTGAAATGGTTATAAATTCAAACAAGTCCAGAATAGAAATGAATTAGTGAACTTATCCCGTTATCCTCTCAAACCTACTAACCTCCAAGGCGTGGTGAATGCTTATCACTTTCCTCTAAATGGTGTCAATGACCTCATGTGATTGATGAAGATCTTTCGCAGCACATTCTAAAACAAAAAGTTCTGTGGTCATTTGATTAGAAAGCTTTCATCGCCGGTCATTAAATCGTTTTTGGTCAAATACATGTTAAAGGTAAATAGGTGTCAGTATCTATTATATATTTTATCAGTGTGTCTCAAACGTGTCCTTTGACAATATATTATTTTGTTGAATACCCATTCGACGCAAATGCTTTGTAAGTACTATGGTTAACGGATCTTTTTTTTATAATGAATAAAACATTTAGTAGTATTTTTTAATTTTATTTTTATTTATAATACATTTACAAAATATCATTTAAAATACGACGGTATAAATTACATACATAGAAAAACATGTTTTGCACGGACAATGAAGCGATAAAAACTAATTTGCAAAATTTCTTTATCTCATAAATCATGTAACCTAAAAAACACAAATTATTTAAAAATCTGGAATTAGAAAAAATTAAATATGTTGAAAAATCAGTGAGAAGGATTTGTTCTATTCTCAACATGATTAACAATTTAATATTCACGATTCCTTTTGTGTCTTATAAAGAAATAATACATTTCCGGGCAATCATAATACATGGAGTGGATGTTGACGCCTATCAAGTGATTAACGGAAAAGAACCTATGCCGTTAGATCATATGTACATTTGCATTACTGTTAGGTACTAAGCAGTTAAACTAACCTGATATCTTAATGGATATTACGTATGGAAATAGTATCTTACTTGAATATTTGTGTATTTGTTTAGTCATTTATGTATTACTATGAAGCGTTCATATATATATATATATATATATATATATATATATATATATATATATATATATATATATATATATATATATATATATATATATATATATATATATATATATATATATATATATATATATATATATCTGGCCTCGGGTCAACCGCACCTGCACGCGCTTCGAAGGCGGTAGATAACAAACGTTTTATGAATTGATTATATACCCTGTCACAGACCAGACTACTTTTGTTTATTATAAAAATAGTCTGGTGTGATAATTTTATAAACATATTAACAAATATTTAAAGTTTATGCGTATATAATATTATTTTTTTATAATGCAAATAAAATTTAATATATAATCTGTTCTATAGAGGAGGCTTATGTTTGGCAGTGGCTTGCTGCAAGTTGTTGATATGGAAATAGTACATAAATATAGTTTTTACTTAAAAAAACTAATATTAGCTGAAAATGAAAAAAATTGCAGTTACATTTACTACAGCATTTGTAGTTACGCTTTCTGAATTTTTATTGATTTAAAGAAAAAGTTTAGACCGGTTATCCTCAATTTTCAAAATACCCTAAATTGAATAAAAGATTGCTTGCCCTTTTGACTGATAAAAAAGATGATGAAATAGTGTTAATAAAATGTATTATAATATTAGCAAGTTATCAATATATTTTTATACGGGTAGGTAAAGGAGTGTGAATACCGTCGTCTTCAGTAAAGAAGACACAAAAATATTGCTGAGTCACGTGAAGGCCGTTCATTCATATTTCGAGCCTGAAGTGAATATGTTATGTTCTTGCCGCTTTCTTATTTAGTTTTTGGCTTTGTTTACTAGAATAATCTTCGTTACATCAAAACTAAAAAGATAATGGAAAAGATATAAATCAAGTCTTTTCTTACAAATCATTAAAGTTCGTTGAAGGACTATAAATACTAAAACTAGATTGAATGATTTTAAAATTTTAAGTAATAACCACTAATCTTTAGGTCTTAAAAGCCACCGTTCGCTATGAGATTTAATGAGAGACAAAATGTGGTAGCGGTGTACTATTGTAAGTATATCATATCCTCTAATACTAATTACGTATTGCAGTCCAATCAGTTTAGATCTAGACTAGGCTAGGGTCAGTATTCAGTTCCTATGAATCCTAAAACATTTTTTCGATTACTAATGTATTACTGATTTTGAGCGTTTTTTTTTTTAGAAAAAAACATGAATTTTAGTTATTGGTAGGACAACTCCTAAACTGATTTTAAATATCATTACTGATGTAGTATAAAAACTTTTTCTCTTTGGACTTCACTTCCAACAAGTTGCGAATATTCTTTAGAGTAGTGTGTATAAATTTTATGACTTTACTTTTTGTTGTGTTCTTCAATAGCAAAAAATTTCTCATCTATAATACGTATATTTATTTGTATACACCAGTGTATTAGGATGGATAATATGTGATATGACAGAGACCTACAAAAGTTTTAGTTGACAGCAGAAGAGGAAAAAAAGACCTCCAAATCCCTGAAGTCGCCGTACGAAACGCATTCCGACAAAGGAATAAAAAATATTTAATTACTAAAAATTTAAATGAAAAATAACATAAGAGGCATGTTTTTATTTATAATAATTACGAACAAAAACACACTCCTATTTCAGATGTACAAGTGTGTTTTATAAATATTTAGTTAAATACCAATTTAAAATTTTCTTTCTTTACAAACTAATATATTTCATAGTAATTGTTTCGCCAATTCATTTAAATTCTTCTTCCAAATTTTTAAAATCGCGAAAGTAATTTTTCATGGGCAAAGCTTTTAGGATTGCATATCTAAGCAATTACGCCGACCTCATGAGCCACACACGATAATATGAAATTTGCTTCGATAAGCAAATTTGGTATTAGTCCCCTTTGCAAAACGTTACGGTGAGATAGCGGTACATCCAAGTGCACGGTCAGGGCATAGTTAGATGTACGATCTTACACAGAACATTCATTCGCTGCTTGTTCGCTAGTAAGAGGAGACGTTCCAATATAATATATAAAAAATAGTAAATAGAATAAAAACCAATTAGCACGCTATTGGTAAGTATTCTAATTTTTTTTATTGATACTATTTACTTGTTTTTTATTTTTCTTTTTATTCCTGGAAATAAAAATATTAAATCTTTAATTATAAACAAACATTAACGTATCGTAAGAAAAATAATGCAAAACTTTTTCTATAAAATAATCGATCGATCCAGTTAACAATTGTAATATAAAATTTTACAATTGATAACTAAAATTCAATTTTTTACATCAAATACTATTAATTAAATAAATTACTATGTCCAATTATCATGTACATTTAATTTCAAAAATTTAATTCATACGGCGAAAAAAAAAGGAATTAAACATCAAATATTTAAAAGATAATCAAAAAATTTTTATTATATATGTATATATATATATACTATAGAGTCCATTTCTCTATTTTTGTTTTAAATTTTTGTTTTCTATAATCATAAATTAATTAATATATATTTGTAAAGATGTAAATCATAGCTTATTATTATCTACTAGACGCACTGCGATGGAAAAATAATATCAATTTCATGACTCGTTCCAGTGTATTTGCTATCTAAAAGCATATACAATTACTTCTCTCTAGCTAATTGATCAAATACTTATTAAATTACAATTCATATAATACAATCTTAATTACGAACTAAATACTAACGGATAATGTATATAATCTTAAAGTAAATTATGAAACAACCTCTTATTTACCTACTATTTACACCTACAAAACACAAAATACAAGAATTAAAAGGAAAAAAGATGTACAAGGGCGAGCTTAACTCAAAATTGAGTTTTCTTCCAGCAAACCCAAATAAATAGTAGGTAAAATATATTTATATTTTACCTACTATTTATTTCATTTATATTTTATGGTAAAGTAAAACATTGTAAAAAACCTAAATGCATTAGACTGACTGAACGAAGATCTGATTGGAAAAATGTACTGAACCAGGCTAAGTCCCACTCGCGGCTGTAATGCCTTGAAGTAAATGACGCCACAATAAAATCACTAACGTGTCAGAGCGATTTGTTTACCATATGTCTAAGCTTGGATCATGACGTTTTGGATATGTCAAAATCGACCAACACTTACTGCTGGAGCCATCTAATCACAAACAGCGAGAACTTAGTTGCACACCTAATATATCAAAAATATATGACCGCCATCTGCAATTTACGTTGTATTATAAATACCGTTATGATTTAAATTGTATTATTCGAAATACAATTTTATAATCCCGATTTTTACGCACCATCCATTTGAACCCTCTTCACTAATTATGGAGTTATCAAAAGTCTTTACACTCACAAACTTATGGTACTTTACTATTATATGTACGTATTGCATTGGTCACAAGAAAATAAAATACATACGACATTCAAATTGTATAGATCCAAATTATAAAGATGTGTATCTGATATGACTCCATGTGAACAATTTACTTAAATTGTTAATAATATCTGGAAAATCTATAATAGAACTCAAGATATTTGTTAAACAATCAGGTGGCTCTTAAATGTTGTTTTAGTTAATGATTAAATATTGTTATCGAGCAGCTACTAAAATATTCTTTTTCGTTTATCTTTTATCTTAATCTTAAAAAATTATTTCATCCTTATTTTTATTTTTTTTAACTTACTTTTCAGAAGAGGGAAATCAATTACAAAGTTGTTGTTGAAAAGAAACAATGTTAAAATTTCTGAAAGTTATTCTTATAGTAAACATTATATGCTGTGTATGCTGCGCGGTTATTTCGGAGGATGATGCATTTGTAATGGTTGAAGATGAAGACAACAAACAAGATGTGAACACTATTGTCAATACTGACACAAACTATTCAAGAAAGGGTCGAATTCTTTGGCCTTACCCTGTAGACAACAAAACTGAAATTGTAAAAGACGGTCAAATGCAAACAGATGCAGCTATAAAAAATTCCAAAGATAAGATCAGAATGACGCGATATCTGCATTGGTCCTATCCACAAAGTCCTATAGTTGATATGATGATGCAAACAGTTGCAATCAATTATACTCCAATACATTCGACTGATCCCTTCGACTTCCTGCGTGATACATTTCCATTACCAAAAGGTAAGCTTATTAGTTTTATCAATATATTTTTATATATATATACTACTATAGCCTTTTGCCAAATAAGAAATCATTATTTCAGACCCGTATTTCTACGTATTATATCAATAATCTCTTTTTGTAATAAAAATAATAATTTGACCCCTGTGAATATTAATTTTAGTCATAATATGGCTCTATCTGAAACTAGTAAACAAATGTGCAAAAATATCAATAAAATACCCAGGACTGTAATTTATACTCGTAAAAAATATTGATAGTGAAGTTCTATATTTAAAAATAAAATTCTATATTTCATTTTTTATAGGTAGGACACATTAGTCGAATGTGTCCTACCTATACTCTCTTACGGCGCGAAAACGTGGACGCTGACAGTCCGTCTGCTTCACAAGCGACTCTAACGCTTAGAGAGCCATAGAAAGAGCTATGCTCGGAGTCTTTCTGGTAGATGTGATTTGGAATGAACAAATCCGCCAGAGAACTAAAGTCACCGACGTCGTCTTTCGAATTAGCAAACTAAAGTGGCAATGGGCTGGTCACGTTTGTCGGAGATCCGACATTCATTGGAGCAGTCGAGTGCTGGGATGGAGACCGCGTCTCGGCAAAAGTAGTGTGGGACGCCCCTACCCTAGATGCGTGAAGCCGAAGACCGGGCTAGATGGCGCTTCTTGGGGGAGGCCTATGTCCAGCAGTGGACTGCCGCAGGCTGTTGATTGATTAATTTTTTATGGGAAAGGAGCAAGCGTGTCCACTAAAAAAAAATATATATTATATATAATCTTATTTTAGCAAAATTATGCAATGCTGTTTAAGAAAATATAATCTCAAGGATTCTGTTGTTATAAAGGGTTGTGTAATAAAATGAATCTCATATCCTCGTAACAATGCACATTAATTTGGTAATTTGATGTTATTTACCTTCAAACAGAGAATAAACAATAGCATGGGTATTTCGGAGTCGATCACGGCCGTGATATTCAAGCTAATTGTTTATTGTTTTAATAACCTACTTAGTCACGTAAGAAGTAAGCCAGACTGACGCATTGAGCCGAGATTTATTATCCTTATCCTACATATGCCATTTGTTTACGAATGTTAAGTTAAATAATGCAGGACTCAAATAGAAAATAGTGTTCTCTTTTTTCACTTTCTGTGCACGTATGCACTTTACCTTATGCATCTACAAGAAGGTTACTACTATACGAGTACATTGAGGAAGTGAATGAATGAATTTTATCATTTTAAACAGATAATTAATTTTAAATTTGATTCTCTACCAGAATGCATGCCACACTTAAAATTTATCAATATATTAATGCTTTATCTGTTACAGTTATCTTAATTTTCAGGCGTAGGTACTTGATTTTTGAAGAGATGATTCTCATTTTTGAATCAATGTATTCTAATTTTGTATTTTTTTATTATTTTTTGCAAGATATAAGATATTCTGCTCTTGATGTTTTCAATAAAACGACATCTTTAAACATAGTTTTAGAGGATCAAATCTCTTTTTTATTTATAGTTACTTTTTAAATAGAAGAAAACATTTAATTACAGGTTATAACGAACCACTTTATGAATATGATTACATAATTGTGGGTGCCGGAACAAGTGGGTCTGTACTAGCTGCTCGACTCACCGAAGAAAAACCTAAGGCAATGGTATTAGTAATAGAAGCCGGCAAGCCTGAGATGTTGCTATCCGATGTACCTACTTTAACTCCATATATGCATGTAACGGACTACGTATGGCCTTACACTATGGAGCATCAACCCGGTGTTTGTTTAGGTAATTTAATTATCACTGATAAATATACGGTATTTTTGATACTATCGTGAGCTAGTCAATGCGCTTCATGTACAGCTACAAGATATATACAAAACGGATTTTACACTGAATTCTTTTAAAGTATGTAAACAATTATAATCGCAATGCATTAAGTATTTACATATATTACGCACAGCATTTAATTAATACCATATATGCCTTTGAACACGCATTGATGAATACTTATTCATTCGGATTTTTTTATCACTTCGCGTTTTATTGTTCTCATCACAATTTCCATTTCTCATATAATTTCATAAAATAATAAAATGAAAATACAAAAAAATACAATACAATGAGTGATTGAATATTTAACTGTTAAATTAAATTAATTATGATTGAATGAGCTGTTTCCCGCAAATGTATAAGTTGTTCAGCTTTCACATAGGAATCACTCTTCCTGGTCATCGTCGTCTATGTGTTTTGATGTGTATGTATGTATATGTATGTACATATATTATGTTTTTCTGTATTTATTGTTAATCATTCGATTTCTAATATTTTACGGATAAATGAATAATAACAATATTCAAATGAACAAGAACATATCTTTGATATCGTTTTATTTACCGTATGGTCACAGGGTAATCAAATTAAAGTGTGCTTTCTAAAAATATCGTTAGAAAATTTATTAGTATATATTTACAAATATATCTCCTTGTATGTTTATAATATTCATAATTTATGTATTTCTATTTTTGAATCATTTTCGCCCCAGGAAGCGAAAAGCAGCGTTGCTACTCACCGCGAGGTAAAGCTGTCGGCGGTACAAGTGTCATCGACTACATGATATACTCCCGGGGGCGTCCGGAGGACTGGGACAAGATCGCTGCCTGCGGCAATTATGGATGGTTCGTTTAAAATTGTTTTTATCTCACAGATCACTTTGCATAATATTATACAGCGCGATCGCTAGCGCAGAGCTACGGTGTCTTAAACAGTTCCGTCGGGAGCGGACCAAATTGTATCTTGCTTATTAAGTCAAGACATGCTACGTATAAAGTTATATTAGACCTGCTCATCCGTTTCTTAATACTATTAGCGGTTTCAGAAGCTTCTTTAGAAATTTTTTTCTTTAGAAATTTTAAACAGCACCGCTTCTAAAGAACTTGTGTATTTTATTTGTTATATAAATTTAGATCACTTGAAATTTGCTTAAACAAATTTCTAACAATGCAGTCTATGCAAAATTGCTTGTATGTCTCGTTATATATAATTTTCAATTAATTTGAAAGAAGTTATGTTTATTTAGTAACAATAAATTTAGACAATTTTGTTTGTTTTCGTTTGAGATCATTTTAAAATTTAGTCCGTGCAAAGTGATAAATAAAAGTTGTTAAGTTATTAGAACGTGGTTAAATTCTTAATAACGAGTCAAAAATGCTATGCATTCCGATATAAGTTAATTATTTCAACCAAAAATTTTGTTTGATATGTTTACTTTATAGTATATGCTCAATTAATAATATATACTGCTTTGCAAAAAAAATGGGCACCTTACAATCATTGGCTAGTGACTACAAGCTAATGACATCCTAAAAAATAATATTAATTTTTTTAGGATGTCATTAGCTTAGATGACTAGAAATTTCTTTTTTAAAAATTTTTTAACACCTAAATCCTAGAATCTTTGTTTTAGTCAATGTAAACAGAAATCCATGTGAAAATGGACATTTGTATGGGTATAATGAAATTAAGGTTACGAGTATTTTTATGGTACTTTAATAAAAAAGATGGTTAATCAATAACGAGTATGACCTCCCGGCATGTGTTGTCCCTTAAAACGTAGTAAACCACAAAATGAAAACTTACCACCAGAGCCAAAAATCTTTTAAGATTTCTGAATGTATTGTATCTGATCGCTCAAAAATAGTCAATTCGACGCTGTACTTAAATTTTTTATTGGCCGTAGAGCTGCGAGACTCAGACCTTTTGACGCTGTATTTTTGTCTGATCCGAATATGCAATAGATTTTTTTAAACATCTGTGTTATTTACAGCGTTTTCGCTTTTAAGCTTTGATTTAGGCTTCAGAATAGGCTATTGTTAAAAATAACAGGAATCTTCAACTTTATATGTAAGAATTTTTATTATAAAATTAAAGTGTCTATTATTTTTTATGCGGCATACCTGAAAATCATGTTATTCAAAACATTTAAAGAAATTATTAAGAACATTGAAGCTACCGCCTACAGAGACAATTGCAATTCAATTTAAAGAAATATGGTGTCCGACAGGTATTTAGATAAGCATTTCGAGTCTGATTGTCTCGCCAAACCGCTTTAAGCAAGTCTAGTGGTTTAATGCTCATTATTAAAATATTCATTAAAAATAAGAAAACAGAAACAAAGAAGCGCACTAAATAAATGTAATAAGGAATATTTTACAGCAATGATTAAACATCGGTAGGTTTGTAGCCAGCATTAAATTACTACATTCTTTATTATTTGCAATGAAATACAATTGTGAATGCAAAAATTCAGCGTTGTATTTTTAACAGCATAACGAGCCATTCAGTGAATCGTTATGCTTTTATTGGTTTTAACCATATTAACAATCTGCTTCTTTTCATCCAACTTTTGTCAATAAACGGCGCTTTATATAATTTATATCAATTAACCTTTCAACAATTTAATCATTCGAAATATTTTTGGGCATTGTATGAATCAAGCAATCAACAGCCTGGGGCAGTCCACTGCTGGACATAGGCCTCACCTATGAAGCGCCTCCTAGCCCGATCGTCGGCTTCACGCATCCAGTTTCTGCCACCCGCCCTGCGCAGATCGTCGCACCATATAGCCGGGGGGCGTCCCTCACTACGTTTACCGAGACGTGGTCTCCACTCCAGCACTCGTTTGCTCCAACGTTTGTCGGATTGATTGTATAGCATTATATTGTATAGGGCATTGTATAGTTTTATTAAAAAAAAAAAGAAAAGTGATGCAAAAATTACGACTCTTGCAGGACTCTAATCTGCAGCTTTCTCTATATAGTGGCGAACACATTTAACCTTCAATTCCAACTCTTTGATTGCGGTATCTAATTTTTAATAACTCAATTTTTATTGAGTTACTTTTCATCAAAATCTTTATTTGTCTTAAATCTGATTCTGATCAGCTAGAAACTACGCGGTGGACCGGTTTATTAGGAAATATTGTCAGGGAATCGAGAGATCTGCGAGCAACTTTTACATTTCAATGATTAAAATCCGGAAATAGATGTTACCATATATCGATATAATAATCAAAACACTTCTTTTTTTCTGCTATTTTCATAACTGATATAACTTATTCAATTCTAAATATATGACAATAATAACAATAGTAAGATATTTTTAATAAAACAACTAATATCAAAGTCATAATTTTTTAAATACTTTAATAGCTGTTTTCTGTGGTTTTTTTTTGCACCTATATTATCAAAAATTTTTCAACTTTCTCATAGGAACTGTAAATTGCACTCATACATTTTTCTTAAAATTAGTGCAATCATTTCTAAAATTATGCCTATCAAACTAACTATTCTAAAGAATAAGGATTTTTAATTTAGATGTAATACAAATTTCAGCCAAAATAAATTTGAATATTTTTGCATCTGAAATGTAAAATCTAAAGCATTCATAACACTAGTTAGGGATAGCGCTTAACGAACTCATGTCGTAGTTTCTATTTATTAATGGAAAAATATTATAATTAATATAAAACGTTATACTCTATGTAACTGAAAGTTATACGTAATAATGTCTAAAGTAACATTGCAAATGTAGCCAAAATTACAATTTAAATTATAACATGCGTGCGTAATTTTAAGTAATTAATAAACTTTGTTGATGCGGATAACTAATCAATTATGCTAATGCTACCTTAATGTTGCAAGTCAATGTTAGACTAGCCTCAATAAAAGTACAAAAACATACGTTTTATTTAGAACTAAACTCATTATTTATAATTTTTTTTTTGTTATTTTTACATTTGATAATAATTTATCATACTTTTGTCTAAAGTTAGCCTACACACAACCTACGTGTTTGTAATATTAACTAATTATCATGATATGATAAACTGTGCTCCGAGGGTTATTTATGAAAACATAAGAGGTTACCATATAATTAGAACAAAAACATAGTCATTTTAAAATTTATTACGTAGACTAACGCTTTGTGTGTAAATTTAAATTAACTTCCGTACAGTGGAGCGATGCTGATTGTATCTAATGTGGCCTCAAATAAAAAAAGCATAAACACGCGACATAATTATAAAGCAAGAAAACCGACCGTTAATACATAAAGAAAAGATGATTTTAAAGTATGTGCTTCGTAATGTGGTAAAAATGTGATTGTTAACTGATGAGGATAGTCTTCAAATTATGAAATTGCAAAATTTCGTAGGAGCCAAGTCGATAAACCTCGTCTAATGATCGGAATGTCGTGAGTTCATATCTTCAAATGGAATATTGATGTGAACCATATACTAGCATAAGCACTATTAGCTTAGTTGGAATGGTTAACAAGAATTGAGAAGTAATACTAAAAATATTGCTAATCTTATTAAAAAAAAATTCATCCCCTATTGTTAAGTGACGAATTCTCAACCGTTTCTTAGTACTTAGCTACGTTACGTTATCCACCGTTTAAAATGTGAGTTGTCTGTTAGTTACTCAATAAATAATAATAATTAGTAATTTATTATATTTTCAGGTCATATAAGGAAGTTTTACCCTACTTCAAGAAATCCGAACACTGCAAGTTAAAGAAGTATAAAAATTCTCCGCATCGAGGACATGATGGCGAACTAACGGTTGAAAACGTTCCATTCAGGTGAGTGAGCAGACTCGATTTACCGCTGCAACTACTCGTGTCTCGATAAATAACGAGTATACTCAATTCTAGAAACTGTTTAGCTCAGTATTAGTTTATATTATGTTAGGATCCTACAGGGGTTAACTGCAACCATTTAATTGTACTTCAACAGTCACTTAACTCAGTTGTAAACGTTACCTAACTTTTAACATAAGTTTTCTAGGTTCGTTCTTATATTTTATAACATCTAATTATTTGAACTGTTATTTGATGCATTTAAGTTAAAATACATATTTAAATGAAAGAAATTCCTACACAGTAAAATTTATCAAATAATTGCTAAAAGCTCAAAATTTAAATAAATAACGCAAATATATAATTTCGTTACTATTTCTATCGTAAAATAATTATAAAATGTATATATTTTTCAGGACTGGCTTGGTTGAAGCATTTTTATCAGCCGGAAGGTCATGTGACTATCCAACTGTTGACTATAATGCACCGGATCAACTTGGTTTTGGATACGTGCAGACAATTCAAGATGATGGTCACAGATTAAGCTCCGCTAAAGCTTTCTTGCGTCCAAACAAAAAGAGGAAAAATTTACATATTCTTACTGAGGCGACAGTGACAAAAGTTCTCATAGATCACCATACAAAACGAGCATACGCCGTGGAATATATACAAAATCACATCAAACATACCGTGCGGTGTCGAAGAGAGGTTATACTTTCAGCCGGCCCAATAGCGTCTCCTCAACTACTGATGCTTTCGGGAGTAGGACCTCGGGAGCAATTACAACATTTGGGAATTCCAGTAATATCGGATCTGAATGTTGGCAAAAGTTTATATGATCATATTGCATTTCCGGGTATCATTTTTAAATTGAAATCAAGTAACGCTAGTCTACTAGAATCAAAAGTAGCTACGTTACCGAACTTTATGCAATGGCTACAATATGGAGACGGTCTTATGGCAAGTCCCGGTATAATTGAAGCTGTGGGATATTTAAAAACATCTAAATCTGAAGATCATACACCAGATATAGAAATAATTAATTTGGGAGGTTCAATTGCTTCAGACTCCGGAAGTGCCTTACGAAAAAGTTGGAAAATATCTGATGAAACGTATAATACTGCTTTTGGGTCTTTAAACGGTCATGACACGTGGTCCGCTGTGCCAGTTCTGCTCCATCCAAAGTCTAAAGGATTTTTAGAACTTCGTGATAATAGCCCATTTAGTCACCCCAAATTGTGTGGAAATTATTTTTCAGATCCTAGAGACTTAGAAACAATTAAAGAAGCTGTTAAATTTATTATAAAATTAGGTGAATCTGAAGCATTTAAAAAATACGATGCTCACTTGTATTTACCATATTATCCTACGTGTAAAACGCATAAACTAGGAACTGACTCATATTGGGAATGTGCTATTAGGACTATGATGGTATCACTTCACCGTCATACCGCAACGTGCCGAATGGGGCCGCCAAATGATGCTGAAGCTGTAGTTGATTCAGAACTAAGAGTTTATGGAGTCGATGGATTAAGAGTGGTAGATATGAGTGTGCTCCCGCATACGATCAGTGGACATCCAAATGCTCCAGCAATTATGATCGCAGAAAAGGCAGCTGATATGATTAAAAAGACGTGGACCAATGTAGTTGTGTGATACTAGGTAATAGATATTTAGCAATAAATTATTTTAAACTATTTAAAAATGTTTTCTCATTTTCGGTAATCGGAACTTTCTTTACCCAGCGGTACTAGTAGAGGTTTCTTTCTTTTCCTAAATATAGAACAGGCATATAGCCAGCTGTGGGCTGATATTGTCTACTCACGATCATTATAATTCCAATAAATTTGAAATGACAGATATGACCTAATGATTGAATAAAAAAATATATCTTAATTATTTAAACTTAAAACGGTGTTTTGTGTTAACTGACGTCATTGGCCCTAAAAAAGGGATGACGAACCTAAATACATATATGTGCTATTTTTTTTTCAAAAAATGCGGTCATTATGTGTTACCAAACAATCTTGTCTTAGTAACTACTAAATAAAACTAAATATTTTAAATATATGTATGTATAGTCTTTCTTTACAAACAGAAACAGACCTCACTGATGTTATGTTTGTATGTTTGTTAAATAAAACACATACTGCTATGATATTTGAGAACTAACTGATTTATTATTTAGTTAATGTAATGAAGGTGTGAACATATACTCGTAATCACACACACACACACGTACACAACACATTTCTTTGTTTGTTATTGTGACAAATGATGTCCAAATTAATTTTGGTACTTTGGCATACCATTAGTTTGCCATCCCTGCCCTAAAATCTTTACGACTTTATAGTTTTGTAGGACTTGTAAACACGAGGCGTGCAATTTACAATTTGGGACAAAAATCAATGATAAGTAGACGTAGTCTGCTCCTGTCTTCATACTCCTGTATGTGGTAGTAATTAACAAGAATTCTATTAATGTTATTTTATTTTATTGCTACTAATATTTTAAAATAGAAGTATAATTATTAAGTAATCGGTTTATTTACTATATTTTATATTTATTTTTTATGCCTCGTCTTAAAATATTTTGTTTTTCTTTGAAATAAATACTTCGATGCGATTAGTGTAATTGGTATTAATCTACTAATTAATTATATTAACTTTAATAGTCATCATTACATTTCTTTGCAACCTTTACAAAGGTAATGAGTAAGATAGGGTTACTGCTGTGTCATCTTGCCCTAAATAACAAAATTAATGATTCCTCTATACAAAGTTCCATTATGGCCAAAGCTTTCAATATAAGTTT
This sequence comes from Baronia brevicornis, assembly GCA_031353405.1. Taxonomy (NCBI): domain Eukaryota; kingdom Metazoa; phylum Arthropoda; class Insecta; order Lepidoptera; family Papilionidae; genus Baronia; species Baronia brevicornis. The sequence continues at coordinate 62,270 of JASFAT010003342.1, forward strand.
GGTATTTATAGGTCATACTAGTAGGCGGTATCCCTTTCTTTGAGATTTCTTTCGTTAAAGAACTAACAAAATTATAAACTATGAACTGTAAATAACATTGAATTTTTCTGTTATTATCTAATCAATAGGATTTTTCTAATACTTGTTTTCTCTTTGGAATTTCATTGTGAGTTTGTTAATATTTTTTATGGAAGAAGTAGTAAAACGAACAAATGGATCTCCTGATAATGAATAATCACAACAACCATGGACATTTAAAATACTTAACTTCTTCAGATGCATTGCATACTTATGAGGGAGGAAGATGGATTTAATGGGAGGGAAAGAAAGATTAAGTTAGAGTGGAAGAAGGAAAGGCCCTGCATTAACTGTACGATACGAGGTAACGCAGGAAACTCGCAATATTAAGTAGCGTAAATTCCTTGACGGCAGTCGACCTACAGCTTCCTGCGTGAACATCTGTAGTGTGTTGATTATTTGGGCTGCCCATTGCGTCGGTCTTCAGCCATAAGGTCTTGTGACGTCTAGCCTACCTAACGTATCAAAATATTACATTTTAGGTCTCTTTCCCAATGAAATGTAGTATGTTCGGGTACGATAAGTGACCAAGGAAGACACACTTACCTACGTGTACAGTATATTAAACACATCATCTCTATATAAAGCTTTTACTATCATAATAAAGCTTAACTATAATTGTAACGTGTATAAACTTTATTTTACATCTATTATGTATACATTTTATGCATCATTTATATAATCGCAGTTATTTAATTTGAATTTTATAACGCAATAAAAATTGGCGTAAATTTAACACAAAATTTGCTACTGCTCAAGTTTATAGAGCCGTAGCGAAATTATATGCCGACGGCTACTATAATAGTCTCAAGAAACTGTGGCATCAAAAAACAACCATTACCAGGGGATTACCTTAGAATTACATTACATACAACTCCATAGCTGAGGCTACATGGTGCACTTTTGAAAAGTTTTACGATACAATCGATTACGATACACTAGTACCTAGTATATGTAAATAATGATATTGTTGCGTAATACATGAAAAAAACATTTAATTGATTAAAACCTCATTTCTAAATCTCAAAATCTTAGTCAAGTAAGCCATTACAACTTTTAAAAATAAATCGACAAGATGTCCTTCAATGCGTGACAAGAACAGTTATTAAAAAGCGGCTGCGCGCGGAAAAGAGACTGGACGATATCTAGAAAAGACTACATACTGCTGGAACATTTTCGAATTTTGGGAATGCTATTATAGAATTTTCGATCATTTTCGACCGCAAAACCAATGACACTGAAGATGCATTTCCTTTTGGTAAGATGAGACTAATAGGCGATAACAATAGGATAACAAGAGGAATAATAGGGATCTTTCCATCGTTGCCCGACCCCTAATAGGGTCGAGGATGATCAACGGGCCCGATTAAATCGCCAAAGCATGTTTAAAGAAAATATGAAGTCATCAAAGGACACCAAATTCGTTCACTTCCGAAACCACCCCACGCGAAAATGAGGTGACTCAAGTCTATACCGTTCAACCTACAAACTATAATTATAAACAATATTATATTCGTAAGTGTTTTTTAGTAGAGCGAAGAAACGATACGGTTTTCATGAACGTAAGTGATCACCTTCGCCCATAGACATTTCCAATGCTGGATATATCACAAATGCGTTGCCAGTTTTTCGCACGACCTTTCGAAGACCGATTCGAAGACGTCCAACCGAGCCTACAAAGGACCACACTCAGATCTCAAAAACCTAGCTACCTTCCACCTGAGGGACGCCCGCTCCCACAAGAAATCCTCCTATCGTCCCCTGGCTCCCGCTAGGGGGGAGGGCCGGTCCCAACGTAAGAATAAGTTCAGGCACATCTCGACGTGGCGAAGTCGTTAAAGGACACCAGAACACTGCTGGGAACAGAATAGTGGGAACCCCTTTGAGTTGCCGCACGAGCAGTGGGATTCATCCCCGAGGCTCGATCCCACACCCCCATTGGTGTGTTTGTCCCCGTTTCGTTTTCGTTTTTATCCCAGTGTTGTACTTGTTCGGAAACATCGTAAACGTTCCACAGTTATTTTACCCACACCGTTGTTCCACAGTTACACCGTTTGTGGCAAGAAATTGCGACTGACTTGCACGGTGGTGAACTGCCAAACCATCTAGGTAGATGAAACTTATGTTTACAACGGATAGTTCGACTGTGGAACTGTGCTTGTGAATAATGGCTTTGTGTTTATTTATTTAAATTACCAAAGGCTTTAAAAGTTCAAGTGAGTTCTTATCGAGGAAATAGAGTAAAGTCGAGTTTGTTCAATGAATGGGCGGGAAGCGCAGTCGCCCACGCTCCGTCGAGCGCGCGAACGTTGCTAAAGTCGGTGACATCACCTCAACAAGTGGAGCTTTTAACTCAAATACTATTTTCCTAAGTTAGTGTAAAAAATTGAAAGAGTTTTATTCCTTTGAACAGTGCTAGTTTGTATTGTGTTGAAAAATATGAAGAACGAAGGAAGTGCTTTTGCAATTTTTTCCCCGAAGAAAAGTAGGAAATTACTTTTCATCAAAGTTAAATTCTAACTTTACCTTTCGGTTGCCTATATTAAAGTAGGTCAAATAAAGTTTGTGCCAAATACTTTATAATATACCTTACATTAGCTTTCAATAGAGGTATTAAATTTCCCTCCATACGGAATTAATATTTTAAATATATTTTTGTTTAATAATGTGCATTTATTTTTTCTTACAGTTGCATGATTTGTTTTGTTTTGTGATTGTGTTGTTTTGTGATTTTGTTACCTTATCTTTATATTTGATAGTGCATTTATCACGACACATTGAATTTAAATAGAATGGGTTAATGTGTTAAAATTAAATAAATAAATAGTAAAATTAAAAAACGTTTTATGTGTAAACTGAGCTTAATATCTCCATGGCATTGAGTGTTAAAAGAAAGAGCAGTTTAGAGTTAATCAAAAATTACAATCTATGTCAAAATAAATCGTGAAAATCCATCAGAAAAGCTTGTCATGAATAATTTATAGACGCAATCGATAGCTACTTATGATCCAAAATTATGTCATGCGAAAATATTCGCACTCAAATCAAACATGAAGTGACTTATCGCCGCAATGAATCACGGCCGAATATCATTTGGTAGAATAAAAAAAAAACGTTGTTTGATATTTGGAGCCTTAAGTCTTTTATATTTTACGCCAAAATCCGTTATAGATTCAAGTAGCGAACCGAAAATATCTCGGAAAACTATTGCAACAATTTTACCGTCGGTCTAAATAACTACTGCCTACACATGACATGAATAAAAGAGTAGAAGTAAAATATGAGAGGAAAATCTTGGCACTGGAGAAATATAGTGTATTATATAATGAATGATTTTATATTATTGTATTATAAGAAATGTTAAATTTCTAAAAATACATTAAGTTTTATGGAATAAATAAAGATTATATTCAGTTTAATCAAACCAACTGGCTTCCGAGTATTTTGTTACCTTTACCACAACAGTAACTATTGCATGTAACTACGGAACGTATACTTAATTATAATATCAAGAAGGAATAAAGACTTAAAACAACGTTGTTATCAAAGTTAAACTGGTTGATTATTTTAATTTTATTTAAGCATTAAGGTACCTTTAATTAATTTGTAAATAAATATGAAATTTATTCAAGTACCAACGATTGAAAATATAAGACATATCCTATATGCGTTTTCTTTATAAGCAATAATTATTTAATTTCAATCTTTTTGGTAGCCATGAGCCACTCCACAGATAAATTTGCGTCAAAAAAAATTTCATAAAAATTTAACAGTTACAAATGCCTTCTAAGTAGTCGTTTTTACTGCAATTCTTTCGGTGATTATGTATGTATTATAAGTTAAAGGCCCAACACCTTCTTCCTACTTCAAAGAAAGCCTTGATTTTTCCCATGCCCTTCTATTTCTTCCATCTTTCGCTCTTTTTATTTACACCATACCCTAAGGTAGGCAATACATCTGTTGTGATGTTAGTATACTAGATGTCGATATTCGAAAGTTGCTTATGATACGGATGCAATACACGTTTATTCGTTGGCCTAACTTTTCTATAAATGAAAAAGACTATTTTTAAAAATAGAAATTAGCTATGAATAATTTAAGAATATGCTAAGAAATCTAACGCCGTCATCAACAGTTTTAAAAAGTATTGAAGACTCTTAAGTAACGTTTTACTTCTCGTCCTTATAGTAATAAAAACAAATTATGAAAATAAATATTAAAAAGTAAGTAGTACGAAATAAGCTTAAGAGAGTGAAACGTGAACCGTTCATGAAAAATTAAATGTTTTCTAATCCTGATTGATCGCTGCTAGAATTTGAAACATTCTGATGTTTAATAACTGATTGTTAAATAAGATTTAATAGGTCAAATAGTTATTATTTAATTATTTTAATTAAGTGTATGTAAATAATTGTTTGAAAAATGCTTTTAAGATTAAATATTTCTTAGATTTGAAAATAATAAAATAATAGTTTATCATAATTTTTTTTCTGCTGCATGCAAAATCTTCTACTATACTGTAATAATAAAATGTAGCCTACATCCTACACAATGACTAGGTATACCAACTGGAAGAATTGCAATCCATGTACAATATTTTTACATTTTGTGACTAAACTTTGTCGATTCTCCATTAAACATATAAAAATATTAATTATAAAGTAAAGGTGGAAGATAAATGGAATCGACTATAAATGTCGTATCGCTGATCACTAAATTATTCCCTATTTTACAAAACAGCACGGGGGCGAGGAATACGTTTCGAATAAATAAATGTATATAAAAAGGAGTGAAAATATTAAAAAATCAAATAGTTAACCATTAATTTATTGATGCTACTAAAAGAGTCAAAAAAGTATTTTTATGAATTGTCTTATTCTTAGTGCCTTTAGGATTATCGAAGGTTGACACCCAATTCAGCACAAGTCATTTTATTCTTATTGCGGCAAATAATTTGACATCTCATGTCTTTTGCTCCCGACTTTTCCTATTATGATTAGTTGCAAACTGTAATCAACAAAATATATAAATGTGTTTAAGAGTTTTATTCTTATAATAAACTTAAGAAAATGTAATTTATTTGATTTTTTCCAAAAAGTTTTAATTCATTTTTTCTTCTTACCACGCTCAATCGTTATCATAAAATGAAAATATAGAGAAACGTACGTGTGATATTTCAAAATAAACTGTCTGTCGTTGGTTCTGAAAAGTCATCCTATTTAATTCTTTGAGGTTATATTCGCGTAGCTTTTACTGTGAAGGTTTCAACATCGTACGTGAAACCATTACAGCGTAGGACGTGAAATACGACATAAACGTACAAGTTACGGCGTCAGTCGTTCATTGCCCATATAATGCGCCTATGGACGTGATAAATTGAAACTGAAACGTTTATCATCACCCGAATCGTGATTGGTAATGGTTATAATTGAATGATTCGTGATTTTATGTCCGAAAGGTTATTAAAGTACTTTCGGGGACACCAGAATTTAAAAATTCTTCTTTCAATAAAAATATAATATTAGAGACATTTTAGTATAATATAAAGTTGATAGATAATGTTTGAGACTAATTTGCTAATTATGAAATTAATCGTTTGGAAATTAAAATTATGATATAAAATCTTTATTCTCAGTTTTAATAGGCCCATTATTTAGAGCCTATCAAATGCTTAAAAAACGTACTTTTTTAATCTATACGAAATTATCAAGACCAACAAAGTCTATAAGTAAAGTACTTCAGATTGTCCATGACAATATTGATAACTGAATGTAAACCGTAAAGGAGTTTTAGTTCACCAAGTCCAATCTTCGACTGTATGCATCCATCTTCTTCCTACCCATTATATCTATCTATCCAGGGGGCATACCACCCTACTCTTTCCAATACCTCGTCTCCACTCCAGGACTAGTCCAACGGTTTTAAGTAAAAATGATTACTAGTGTTTTTAAAAAAAACAAATATTCAAGTTATTATAATTAGTAAAAGTATTTGCAACGGGGAACTGATGACTAATATGTCTTTATAAGTATTCTTTTACGACATATTCATGCACGACGACTGTTCAGCACATACCTATCAAATTTTCGTACACTATAAGAGTACTGCGCTCGGTGTAATTGCAAAATGTTACGTAGAAATATATTTTCTTATTTAATTCAGAAATATAAGCAAATAACACAACGTAATTTTTTTATAAATACGACTGTATTTATATCACTTGATACGGAAGTTTTTACCCGTCCCTTTTTTTAATTCCTTAGTATAGACAAATAATATAGAATTGAATACACTGTACGAGTCTAACACTTGAAAGCATACCAAAATTGTATATGAAAGTAATAAATTATTGTTCCAAGTTTTCACGCCTTTCAATATTCTTAATAATTAAGGCCTGCCACATAATATTAGCAGTCCACTGTACGCAACGTGTTACGCGTTTACAAGAATTCCGTCTAGTAGAATTAGTAGAAATTGAATACTATTATTAATAACACGTAATTATAAGCTATTTATAATTTTAGTTATATTTCTCATTTTAATATCCTTTTTATCATCCGTTTCCTCATATCGTTTCCATTTTAAAATGATTGATTTCACTGACATTGCGGAGTTAGGTCTTGTTCAACTTTTGTAGCTTTTAGGAGTACGTCCTGTCGTTAAAGCAATCATTAAAAGCAATATTTCATTCAGTGCGGCTTCGAACGATGGCCGTTCAGTTTCCGTTGATGGAATTTCGTTTCATTTTATAGTTAAAATATTATTATCATGGGATGCGCTCAATTTAAAACTTAATGTATCACTTAGGATTTAATACTAAGTATTATATGTGGGACTTAGTTTTTGAATATTCTTTAAGAAAATTAAGTATTAGTACAAATAAAAGAAACAGTGTAATTGAATGGATCGCACGGTGAAATTTCACCGTTTGTAGTTTTAGCAAATACTAGCTATCCTAGGTTTTTAATACCTCTATGTTGTATATGTACATCCATTTGCGTTAGAATATTTCAAATATTTTTGTCAATTATATTGTGTTGCAACTTAGGTTTTTTAGGTACCCCGTGATATCGTCTTATGTATTGGTTTAAACAGATGATCTGTACAGGAGTTTGTTCTGAATCTCTCAGGTTGTAATGTTCTGATCTCATTAAATATCTCACTCCCGGTTTCATATTTTCCAAGTCAACCATTTATTTGCTGATAATGTTTTCATTGAACATTTTATTTAAGCAATCATGTTTCATCTGATATTTAGAAATAGAAATTGAAAACAACTTTATTAACACCTTTTTTTTCAATAACTAAAATAACATTATAATATTATATACAAATAAATAAACAAAACAAAAAGAAAATAACTTTAATCTAAAAAGTGTCATAAAATGGTTCTTGTTCAGCATATGCCACCTGGAGCACCTGGCGCTGGTTTTCAGCCAGAACGTAGTTAGCAGACCACAATGACGACATTCTGACATACACAGATACATACACATACATACATATATATACTACTACTCATACTCATATACACATACACATAAATACACATACTATACAATTTAAAAATAACTAACAAATTACATTTGATATTTACCAAGTTAATAAAAAGTATGGAGGAAAATTTAATTTAAATTTTTGATTGGTTAAAACTATTTTAGTTTTTATATAGAAATAGTGTTAGTCATTAAACCAGGGACTGTTCTACGATAAAATAGTAATGTGAAATAACAAGATAAGAATACAAAAAAAGAACTAATGAAATAGTTATATAAAGTTAAATAAGAAACGACATTAACAGTACGTATTTAATTATGGACTATTAAAGTGAATAAAATAATTACTATTAACTAAATACACAGAATTAATGACAATAACATTCCCCAAGCACAGTAAAAGCATTACAGAGTGTGCGGCAAAGGCTTGGAAACGCTCCTCGTAGTAATTAATTCATGAATGAAATTGTATGCAGCAATTGTTAATGTTAATTAAAGGGAGTACAAAATGGTGGCGCGGGGATCCAAGCGGCTGCTGTCCATTTTGTTTAGCACCCTGCTTCTTGGAAGAGTTATTGCAGGTAAGTTTGTCCATTTTCCTCAAATGTTTCCTTATATCCCAATATGTTCAAAATTTGCGATAAATATATTATTGTATATAAGAAATGGTGCTTCCAAGTGATTGTAATGATTTAGTTTTTTAAATGGGATAAGGGAGGCAAACGAGCAAGCGTATCACCTGATGGAAAGCTATTAACGCCACTCATAGAAATCTGCAATACCATAGGGACCACAGTTGCTTTACCGGCCTTTAAGATATGATTAGGCTTGTTTTTTGAAGGTTTCAATGTCGTGTCGGTTTGGAAATACCGCCGAAGGCAGCTGGTTCCATAACGTGGTGAACGTGAAATGTAGTTTCGGGAAAAACGCAACGTACGCAACAGACTGTGGGGATGAAACTTTTCCTTTCGGCGAATTATACGGCAGTGGAATTCAGCGGCAGGAATTATTTCGAACAATTCCTCAGAGCACTCCTCGTGGCAAAAACGATAAAAGATGCTGAGACATGGATGAGACATCCCTCCACAATGCTAAAGAATCAAGCCGTTGGTTGAGATCCTAATTTTCCTTTATTACTTACTATAAGTTTATTTATTAAGGTTCCAAAAGTTTCATAATTAATAAATTAAAACCTTAATTTATAAAAAAAATCATCTTACAAATAAAATTTACAAATATATGAGTTAAATTCCATGAAACGCACGATTGTGGATAGATAGCACATATTCAATATCATGTTTCATTTAAACTATGCGCCTACGAACATATCAGCAATTTCTATGTAAGTTACAGAATATAAATATAAATATATATATATATATATATATATATATATATATATATATATATATATATATATATATATATATATATATATATATATATATATATATATATATATATATATATATATATATATGTGACATATACGCCAAACTACACTTGCCTTATTCAATATCTAAGGTATCAATCTATAAGGTAACACGCGTCTATTATAACAGTTTGCAGTTAGCTGGCCAGTTTCGTCAAACTTAAATTAAACAAACTTAATTTCATCAAAGTGACAAACATTGTGGAAAAAAGGTAAGTAAAGTAGCTTTTTGACACTTCTGTCACACTTCATTTATTCGAAAACTATACTAGTGACTGACTTTTTAACAAATTTAAAATAACCTTTCTAAATTTGTATATTATCGGTACATACGTATATAAATTATAGCAGAAAAAAAGTCCTGTCATTATTTGTCTGAACATTACATTTGGTACGATACATTTGGTATGATATACTTAACAACTTACTATAAGCCTAGAATAAAATTAATTCTCTTTTTTATATTTTAACTTCCGACGCTTTTAAAGCTATTTAACCTTGTTTGATTTTAGCATCGTAAGGTAATTGCGACCTCCATTAGTTCACCGCTTCTCATTTGAAGAAAATTATACCCTAGACTTCAGAACTTTTCATTTGGAGCATTATGATCAGAAGTTTCGTAGTTGGTATTTTCTTATAGTGTGTTGCTTTATAAAATATATACATCTAAAATAAACTTTTCTGCTACTTCTATTGCAATACTGTCAAATAATTGGTTAAGTGACAATACTACCGCTTTCATAGTCATTGGTCGCGGGATATATACACATATGGCCTACATGCCTTGTCAATCCGCATTAGTGGGTTAATGTCCATTTCTTCAGAAATAGAAAGACCGTGGCTAAAAAGTTGGAAGTATAAAATATAACACATTCAAAATAGCAAATGTAAGAAATGTTTATAATACGATAGAGAATGCTTAAAATATTTTTATTCTAACGAATTTATTATAAACCTTCGTATTAAAATAATAAAGCAGTAATGAAAATTTTATAAAAAGGATTCCTTCGTGTGTAATCAACAGTTCAGAAATGTTTCCAGTTGTTAATTATTTTAAGAAGGAAGTTAATAAAGTTCTGGGTAAATAGTTAGTACTTATGAAAGTTAAAGTGAGTACAAAATGGTATAAACCCGGATGTTGTACATTTATTTCGCATGCTACCTCGGGCAACAGCATCTCAGAACATAAATTATTCAATATTCTTCCTAATTGTTGTATGTTGTATGTTGTTTGTAGTATAAAGTAATATATTTTTTTAATTTAGATATTCCTAGAATAATTAATATTTATTGTAAACTGTGAGTGAAGATGAGTGAAACTAATACCTCCTAGTATATTTTTATGGACAATATAGGCCAAGAAGTGGGTAAATAACTATGAACAAAAAACATTAAAAGTAATGCAGATAGGTTGCTTACCTTTAGAGAAGATAATGGATAACAAAAGAAAAAGGAATCGCACAATATAAGAAAATAAGTCATAAGAGAAAGAGTGGAACTTTTGAGGTAGATCTTTAGTTCTTATAGAGGCGTAGTAAGAAATCTACTTACTAGATGTCTGCTTTCTATCCGAGTGTGGTAATTTTATATTATTTGAAATATTATTTGCAACATAAAATTATATACAAATTTATGTTGCACATAATTATATGTTTCAAATGAAATACTGCTTAAAAAAATTACATGTGAAATATAATATTTTTGTCATTTCTCTGTAACGCATATTATATATTGTACATTAGCAGACTCGACTTAAATTAAAATTTCTGGTAACTAGTGTGATGCAAATATAAATGATACATATTTAGTTTAAGACACGAAAAGCACTTAAAACTTCTCTAAAATATTCCGGTGACGAATAATAATGTTCACTTAAAGTTAGTTCACTAAACTTTTGCATTGTGTTATGAGCAATGCGCCACTAAATTAAACAAGCATTTGTTTACGATTAATGTTGCAACAACATTATATTGGCTATTAATCAGCATTGCTCAGCCTAAGTCAGGTGCTCCAATTGGAGCACCTGACTTGACGCTGAGCAAGAACCGTTGTTGTGTTGTGTTGTGGCACTTTTTTAATTTTTTTGTTTGTTTTCTCTGTCTTCATATATTTAATTCAATATCTATTAAGGTTTTAATTTTAGCATTAAGTTTTTATAAAAATGTGTCGCCAACAAACATTTCTGTTTCTTTTTCTATATTACTACTGGCAACCATGGAAAAATACAACAAAAAAGATAAACAAATCCAAGCTTTTGAAATTGGACACGCACGCCAACTATACATATGTAGTATGTGTAGAAGACAAAAGAAAGTCATTGGAAACTAATTATTCGAACAAAAAATATGTTGCGCTGACGCTACCGAACCGTGGATTTGGTGGTTCATACGTTAAACAATTTACCTATAATTCTTATGTAATTAGCCACTTTCTAACACAAACGGCTTAAATTTCTAAAACTTCATTCTGTACGAGTAACTGTGTAGAAACCATAGATATAGAATTTTTTCCGCTAACGCTAGTACCAATATGTTAGTAAAACTTTGCTTTTGTTAAAACGCTGAACAAATTATATCATTTGTATTCATTAATCAAATATATATTGCTATCGTTTTTCATCTATATTGCCATCGTCTTGATTCTGCAGTTATAAAAATGCAGCTAAAATAATTATATACGCCCTATAAACATTTTAGTTTTAACAAAATAGTTATCCATACGTATAACTATGGAAATATAAAGAAATATACTAGTAGAACGAGTAGTTTTCTACAAATAGTAACAAACTGTATTTTTTGCACGCACAATTAAAGCGTACCTCATCTGCAGCTCTGTGTGGACTGCTTACCGCAGGTTACGGGTTACGCTTTGTCATTTAGTCACGCGACGTGTTACCCAATTTTGTAAATGAGGCTATATACAACACAAGAAGACAAGTCACATTTTATATTGTAATTCCGTTTAAACAACATGGACACGCTGGGTGAGATTTCATGAGGGAAATAACCTACACAGACCTTTTCTGTCCCTTCATGTTACATATGTATATATGTACCTAACGAACGAAATTGTAAACACAAACCAATTCTATTAATTTCGGGGAGGCAACTGTGGATGGCTACATAAATCTGTGGTTGAAAAAAAGGTGTAAAGTTATTTTAATACAAGTTCGTGTTTATATATAATACAAAATACGATTATTTTCGGATTCTTTATTTGTATGTGTATATGGCAATATCCCGTTGTGAAAAATGTGTCTAGATCGTACGAGGAAATATAAAATTCTCGTAGGACATCGATTAAGAAACTAAGAAATAAGAAAAACGGCTAAATTTTTTTATGTGGACAGTCAAAAGTTTTAAATGTTGTTACTTACGAACGCACAGCAACAATAAAATAACTCCACTGCTGTGCTACTTTCTATGATTGCTCTTCACCTCTTCACCTTCTATACCTCCAGGACCTGAACAAACGCAGACAATTAAGCCGCTGTACTTCTGATGTTCCAGGGGTCCATAGTCAGAAGAGGTTATTTATTAGCGGTTGGACTTTTTATTTTATTGTCCTGTTTTTCACAACAAAAAGCTTCGTGTGAAACTATGCATGATAAAAATATACTGTTAAAACTATCCTTATATTTTTGATGTCTTTAAATAAAAGTAAATGGTTTGTGGCTTCTTATTTCTTTATATTCCTAAAGAAAGTATACATACGTATGTTTTCATCAGGTGATCTGCCAAAAGACTCGTGTCAACTCTTTATATTCAACTTCTCTTAGTATCTCGCATTTATGATTTGATTATACATTCGAATCACTTAAGATTGAGCAACCAGTTCTATAGTAGACATTTAAAAAGTAGCTATTAGAAAATAATAGATACTTTCTATGTGGATATATGTGTATATGTATAGGTGGCTGGTAGAAACTGGATGCGTGTAGCCGAAGATCGGGCTAGGTGGCGCTCCATGGGGGAGGCCTATGTCCAGCAGTGGACTGCCGCAGGCTGCTGATGAATGTGGATATATCTTCTTTTCGTACCTTATTAATTGTGGCTGAAAACTAGAGGAAATTATAATTATGTTGTCATAGTTCATTTTATCAAATTTGTACACAACAATAACCGTAGCAGATATTGGCTACCCTTACTGTGATCCCTATGCTGACAAGCGGATTAGGGATCACTTATAAGTTTTCATAACTCCTGCCCGTCTAATGATATTCTGCTCCCATAATCGTCTCTTACCAAAAGAAATGGGGTGATTCTATTCTATGCCGGAAATCATATGGCAATAAAATGAATTAAGAAAGTTTTATTGAAAAAACTATATATTTTTTGTTTCTTCTTAAGTATACCATTCAACCACAAATTGCTATCTAAAGGATTAGTCCTTTTCTCGCAAGTTGGACGTGATGCATAAACAAGTTACGAAGTCGGATAAACTTGCGTTAGGGGATTTGATGTTCATATATACTTCAGTACTTCATAACTTCGATACTTCATCGATCATACCCTGTGACATAAAGTAAAAATAGCACTGAGAAGGTAGTATTTTGAATGGATCATTTGAAATAAATATATCAAAGTATATTTTTTTCTATTAACCCAAAGGTTGTATGATAGGGAATGCGTCCTATATCAACAGGAGCTTCTGTACCCTTCAAACCAGAGTGTAGGTATCAGATTTTGCGGCTGATCGTCATTGACTTGCTCAGGGGCCGACGAATTCCTCTGTCACAGATTTGATGTCCTTAAATAACTTTATGACGTTAAGTCACGATGTAAGAAAAATCTGGTATAAGAATGGCTTTTGGTATTCGTTCATTTCGCCTGATGTACTATAAATGTAAATGATGGTTAAATAAAAAGGTATCATAAGAGTAATAAGTGTAAGGTTCAAAATAACCTTTTCCCTCAATCAATCTTCCTACGTTTATAACAACCTTCTCTGTATGAAACTATTTTTATCTACATATCCTTGGTGTACCACGAACAACTTTATTTTCATTATTAATTCAAACTTGTGTTTTTTTTTTGAATATTTGTTGAGACGTCCCAATTTTCTTATTATATTCCTTGTGTGTGTGTGGTATGAAATAGTAGTTAATGTGGGCGTAACGAATAAGCTCGTGGTAAAATTATATTTTTCATCATCGTTCAATGTTAAGAACACATCAATATTACATATAAGGTTGAATTAATATTAAAATAATTATTCTTTTTCTTACTTGCTATCCAAATTAACACTGGTAAATATAATTTATGCGAATAAATATTCATATTGCAAATGTATGTTTTAATGTGAAAATTAAACAAGTGTTTACGAGTGACCTTAGTTAGGATGGATGCAATGCTCAAATGCACTTTCAAGCAGTGTAGCGAGATAATCGAATGTGTCAGGTTCGTTTTCCACTCGACACACGACACCGATATATAGGTGTCAATAATGCTTTGCCTCATTCTGCTATGTATTTATCTATTTTATTAGTCATTACCGCATCGATTGCATAGATTTGTCTATGTAAACGGTATATTTCACACCACCAGACAAAAAATACTAAATAAATTACAAAACTAAACCAATTTTGATGAGGTTTTCACTGTTAATTTTTTGATAAGATTTAAAAACTATTATTAAAAATAATTATCATTAAAAAATATTTATCGTAACAAAATGGTTGCATAAAAACTGAAATACAGTGTGACATGCAAATGGTATATTCTGCAAAATGATAACAATCTCTTATATGATTTTTTTTCTGACGGCCCAGGATGCCAAATTGGTGGGAGTGGGATGCTTCTACCGCCAAACGGACACGCGGGGTGGTTGGTGGGAATAGCTAAATCTTCTATTTTCAAGCGTGGTGCGTGGTCGCCGATTTGTGTACTTGGTCTCTCGAGATGAGAGCGTCACTCAAAACCGTCTACAACATTTTAACTGCTACAGAGGGTAGAATTTTTTATCTTATTCGCTTTATAATATCGTTCTCTGTAGCTCTGGGTAACGCTAAAGGAAAAAAAGAAATTCTTAATATAGGTTCAAAAAATTAACATTCGATTTTGATTTCCTTACGTAAGCGTCAGAATATTTTTGCCTGGGGGTGTCAGTGGCCCTCACGCCGGCACTGCAATTATCAATAAATAATTGCTCAAGTCCCGATGATCCCACGTAATAGCATGCAGCTAACACTTTCTAATACTATACAAAACAGACGCACTAAAAGAATTAATCCAAAAAATATACTTTGAATAGAGTAATATCCATTTGTCGTGCACTAGCTTAATGTATTTTTGATTATATGAGAACAAGGAAAATGTAGTAAAAGTTTCCCAAAGGGGATAATTATATATATTTCACGCAACTTTGTATGATTAAATTACACCGTATATAAGTTTTTTTACACATAATACATTCAATACTTATTGTAAATATAATTCAGGAATATAATATCCATACAATATATAATATATTATAATTTAATTATAATATATAATATATTCGCGTTGTATTGATGAGAAATTTTGCCTTGGGTCTCTCCTGGGAAAAATCTCGATTTCAACCTGTTGTACATTCAAAAATGCTGTTTAAAATTTTAAATACAAATCATATTTGAACAGTGTTTAAAAAGACTCAAAATATTATTAAAGGAAAAAATATTATGAAGAACGAGTAAATTGGGATATATATAAAAACGGATCTGCGATCCCCGATCTCCCACCATGTGCGAGAATTACATTAACACCCCTACATTTTAAGAGATATCAATGTCCAGCAGTGAACTATATTGATGATGATAGAACAACTCTGAATCTGAGTGTTTGCCGTTTTCCATAAATCCTTGAAAGTAGCTGTCATTGTAAATCCCCTTTATGACAGTGTTAAAGGAAATATCTTTACTAAATATTTTAAATGGGTATTTTTTTTAAAATAAAATATAGACTAATTATAAAATCTATGATTATTGATACATATAAAATAGTAAAAAAATTTATCTAAATGCAGATTTTTTTTTAAAAAATGTAAAGATTATTTCAGAAATAAATAAAAATTTTACTACGAATAATAATAGTTCTACAATCACAAATTAATTGGTTTTTATTTATCAATCCATTGGAACTAATATTTGTTTATTAACTATTAGAAGAAAGAAACAGATTTAATTTTTGATATTATTCTATATATAACAAATGTACCTTAATAAATTCCACGAGTATTAAATGTTTTCACTCGCTTCACACAACTTTAAAAAGAAACTAACTTAGTTGGCGCATCGATCCAAAATGGATCTTGGCCTCCGAACAGATCTTACGCCACCGTACCCTGTCCTGCGCCACCTTCTGCTAGTTGACATGTCTCTCCAACCCCACAGGACGTCTCGAGTTGAGCGACCTACATACGCTGTCTTGACTGCGCGATCCTCCCTCATCCTTTAAACGCGGCCCACAAGTTTACTGCACACAGCTTTATTATCTGTAATGATATTATATATAATTATCTAATATTATATATATGTATTTGTATAATATTATATATAATTGTAATTTGTTTAGGTGTGTGCTAAAATGATATATTCAAAGTAACACATGTAAATATTAATATCTGACCTACAGTGTTGTTACATGACTTCAGCTTAATTACTAGTGCTTCGTGTAGTAGATGCCATACAGCTTTAAGAGTGTATTCTTGTAACTCTTTGCATAATTGGAGCACAATGATGAAAGTACAGTGTACGCAACTCTTGTATAGTAAAGGGATAACAATTCCACTTTGTTTCATTTTGTTTTTACAGTAGAATAATTGATTTGATAGTAATATAATAAAAATAATCATTTTCCATTTTTAACGAATAAGTTTAAACATGTTTATTCATAAAGAATGCAGCAAATCCAGTAGGATTTGCTAGACTAGTAAGTCTTACTAATATTATAAATGCGAAAGTTTGTGAGTATGTATATTTGTTACTCTTTCACGAAAAAACTACTGGACGGATTTGTAACTTTACAGTAATATAGGTTATTCATCGAAATAACATATAGGCTTGAATTTGTAATGATTTTATGTAATTTTGGACGTAATATAACGATACATGTCAATTAAGTCGGAAAAAAATCTGGCCTCTGCGAGCTATCTTGGCATACGCTGCCTTAACCACTGGAGTTACACAAAGATGATATACCGTAGGATAGTATATCTTGAATAGTTCTAAATAAAAGTCCGCGATACCTTTTATGTGGAAGCTACTATGACCAAAATTGTGAACCATAAATTAAGTAACAAAAAATATATATTTATTTAAAATGATCTGTCACGAAACTTAATGTGGCAGTCCAAATTCCGCGAAACCGCGAGCAAAGGCTAGTATTTTTATAAAGCGTAGTGGGTTAATGCCTGATTCCGTAGGTGAGTAGTGGAAAAAAAGAGAAATTATTTTATTCATGGCATATTGGTGCAGATAACTATTATAACAAAAAGCCTAATTTAATTTATTTAATATTTAACTAAAGCTAAAGTATAAAAACATTAATGTTTTTGTTTTACTTTAAATGGAATATAATCATTATGACAAATTTGTGTGTTCATATGTGCCTCTAAAAAGGTTTAAACATACAAATTAATTATTTTATTCGGTAATTGTACTATAACTATATGCACATATGAATGAAAATGTATTCTTCATTTATATGTACATATAGTTATAATACAATTACCGATTAAATAATTAAATTAAGTAGTGGCATTTGTAATAAAAATGAAATATATACATATTATATGTATAATGTACCTAATAACATTACTGCATTATTAATAATTCAAAATTTTTAATTTCGACATAAGAAATTACATTTCATTTGTAGAATGTCAGTCAGTTATCGATAATATATAAAGCTTTACCACCATTTCGCAATGAGGTTCCTGTGAACAGAGAAGAAACGGCGAAAGAAACTCCGCAGGTATCCTCTTTTTTATTTTTATTTTTTATACCATGGTAAAGATCAAACTTATAGTCTCGCAGAGAAGCATGAAGCGTTCGATTTTATTTAAGTGACATAATTAAGTTTCAAGGAAAAAGAAATTGATTACATGTGAAAAACCCAGGCAGACCGGTCTCAACAAGCAGCACCTGTTTACAAGTGGCAGGTGCAGCGATCGCATCCTCAACTATTTTAAAGGGAATTGGATGACCCGTCACACGACGATACCGCAAACAAAAACCTTTAAGCGAGCATGACATACCCAAGCCTAGTAGTTATCGGCGGGACCATTTACAAATAAAAACCACATTTTACATGGTGTACTATTGATGGTCAACATAGAGATAGTTTTTATAATGCATTTGTGTCTATAAGTTAAACCTTACAGATAAGTCTCACAAACAACCAGTAAAACTTTGGGATGTGTAAAATTAAAAAAAATGAGCTAATTACTGGTGTGAGAGTAAACAATAATAATACAAAAACAAAACAAACTAGGATAGACCAGCCTCCACAAGCAGTATCTGATCTCAAGTTGACGCATGTGGCAGTCATCGCCCTACTCAACTATTTTAAAAAAAGTGGATGACACGACGCCATCGCAAGTAGAGACCTCTAAGCGAGCATGACATACCCAAGCCTATTCTACAAAAGGATAATTCAAATTTCTTTTTACGAACGTTCACCGTAGTTACGAGCGCGACAATAAAACAAATGAAACACATAGTCCTTAGTATAGGATTATAAATATATAAGTAGCGTGGAAAGAGCAACTCATTCCCAATTATTAGGGTCTTCTAAGTAGTCTTTAGTTTTATAATAACTCTTGCTACATAAGTTTTTCTTATTATTTTTTTTTTTAATTTGTTAAGAGAAGATTTTTGTATATCCTCAGGAACTTTATTGTAAAAGCGTATACATTGTCCCATAAAGGAGTTACTGACTCTGTGGAGTCGCGTAACTGGTACAGTAAGTTTGTGTTTGTTTCTTGTGTTAAAATTGTGGTTGTCTAAATTCTTATGAAAGTAAATAATATTTTTCTTAACATGCATTAAATTTTCATATACGTGTAAATAGAGAAGCCACAGTTAATATGTTGATTTATTTAAATTTCATTTTAATGACTCAATTTATAAATTCCCCGAATAGCTCTCTTCTGCAGAATAAATATTATTTCCATATCAGCATCACTTCCCCAGAGTAGAATATCATATGGCATAATACGTAGAAGTAACTATAGTAAATCTTGCTGATTCAATATCAGTAATAATAGTTCTTATCTTTTTAACAGCATAAGCAATTCACAGAATAGCTAGCATAATATAGAATAGCAGAAGAAGCAGAACTAAGTCTATTCACAAATATGGAAACCCCATTGTAACTTAGTATCTAATAATATTTTTGTTCTTAGGAATACACTACTGTCCGATAGATGTGAAAATCATATTAATGTTAATAATTCTAATTCAATAGTTATGAAATTTTAATTTTTAATATTACAATAAGATTAAAATTTCAAAATACAGTTTTAAGTTTTCACTTCTGTCGGCAGTCCTCATGACTGCCTCCGATTTTTGTTTGTTGTAATAATTGCGAAAGATCGTGTGAATTAAAAAGAAGAATTTAAATATTTTTTATTTAATTAAACGTTTATGAACAAAATCATAAGTACATACAACAAGACGGAATGCCCAGTCCGCCGTCGGGTAAAAGAGAGAAAAGGTTTCGGAAGGTGTCAGAAACACGTTACGGGACACATATATTACTTTTATAAATATATAAAAATCATCTAATATTAATGTGTGTTCGTTTCCTATGGGTTGGCACATCAGTTCA
Organism: Baronia brevicornis; assembly: GCA_031353405.1. Lineage (NCBI taxonomy): Eukaryota > Metazoa > Arthropoda > Insecta > Lepidoptera > Papilionidae > Baronia > Baronia brevicornis. The sequence goes on from JASFAT010003342.1 coordinate 82,084, forward strand.
TCCGTTTGCAATTAAAGTTTAAATAGTTATTATTGCGTGAAGATTTATGAAATAGTGCTAACGCTATAATCACTATCTCGTATTAACATATGGTTATTATGAAGATTGTTTTCCAAAGCAACAGTTGCTGTGAATAGAAATTCGCTCGATCATAAATGCACATAATTTTACACATTAGCGAATAAATACTTTACATTAAACTATGTACAATTAAAACCCACTGAAAAATAAATGTAACGCCGGGTAGAGTTGATCGGAATTCGAAACTTCAAAAAAAAAAATTTCTCACTTTTGATGCCATCTAACAAACAATGTTAAAGCGTATCAGAATACTTAGTATTTATTTCAAAAAATACCTCTTTTAATATCTGAAATAAAAATGACTTATTAAAAAATTCTCAAACTACCAAAAATATGATAAACGAAAAAATCAAATTAGTTGTTCCTGTAAAAGTTACTTATGAATTCTGATAGTAGGCGAAGTAAATGTGTCTATATTTCTTCTATGTCGTCATGCTCTTGGCAGAGCAGTCGTGGTCGTTATTTATAGTTGTAGCCAGTTTAAACAGACGCCGCCATTCATCCCTTTACGGCTGCCTTCTTCATGCATTCATGTAAGGGGCTACTGAAAGCGGTTGGTCCGTGCACCACATCGGAAATCTGCCACGCGCTTGGGTACCTTTCACTTTTCACTGCACAATCAGGTGCTCGATGGAGGCCTTATTGCGCCGAGACACGTGTCCAAGGAAGGAAAGTATGCGGCCTTGTACTATGGAAGATAGGCGCTAACATTGAGTCCTTGGAGAATCGATATGTTTGTTCTGAACTCGGTCCAAGAGATACCGAGCATTCTCCGCCAACACCACATTTCTAGGGCGTCTATCTTCTCTCTTGCAGCTCGTCGCAGGGTCAATGTCTCCACTGCATATAGAAGTACAGAGAAATCAAGCGCCCTCACCAATCGCATTTTGGTGGCTTTTGTTATGTCATGGCTCTTCCAAATTCGCTTCAGCTTATCCATGGCAGACCTAGCAATAGCCATGCGTATATATTTAGTACATTGTAAATTGTACATCATACAAGTAGAATAAGTAATTAACGATATCAGTTGCTGAGGAACAAAACTAGAAATAGTTAATTATTGTATGTAAAAAGCGGATAATAATCCGCTTTTTACTTTAAACTCTTTATAAGCTGAAATGATTCCATGAAAATTTATGAAATTTGAAGTAAATCCAATTAATAGCACACAGATCGATATCTAATTATGTCACAGATCACATTTACCGTTGTTTGGTCCCAGCGGAGAGAGCTCCCGCTATTACACGCTGTGTGATGTGATGTGAGTGTCCCATAACGTGTTTCTGACAACGCCTTGTTACTTAGTCACGCAACATATTATCCAATTTTGTAAATGAGTTCCCTACATTTTAACATACTAACGACTCACTGGTTGAACAAGTAGCACATTTTATATGGTAAGAAATTCCCCTAAATTTAATCTTGTATCGTCTGTAAAAAGACAAAGATAATTAAACTGTAACAAGTTTCTCACTGCCATCTTTTTTTTTGAGATTAGTGAAAAGCTTTTAAAGCAGTAATAGCTCAGTTGGTGATGATTGGAATCAGACCTACGTCCTCGCATCGTCTCCGAGGTCGTGGATTGGAGTCTACGAATGAAGTATTGACTTGAAATATATTTTCTAAGCACAAGCAGTTTATTCAGCAACCTACGGGTAAGGCCGCACTTTGAGATGAAAGTTAGAGTTTCGCTTTGGAATCGTGGCAATCAATATATATTAACAACTGTTCCGTAAACGTTACTCTCCTTCTTTAGGAAGAGGTAGTTAAACAAACAAATGGTTTACCCGATGGTAAGTAATCACCATCAATAGACATTGGCAACATCTAATGTACAGCAATTGTTTCGCCTAGTTTAGAGTAACTTGAGTAAAATAAAGGAATAAGAAGGGAAATGGGAAGTAAAGGAGGGGAAAATAAATTGGATCTCCAGGCCCATGCAATTAGCGTTCAAAATGCGATAAAAACATAAAAACACTACCATTTAATGACTATATCTTTTGAAGGTCTGCTATTTTTCCTGTTAAGTTGACCCATTCGTTTACTAGCATGACTACTACTATAAACCTTTGGCCTGTTCATTAAACGAATATTTTTAGTCATACAAATTTGAAAAGTCACAACTTTAACCTATTTGCAATATTATCATGTATTTTATATACTTCTCTCTTTACTTTAATGAAAAGGTTATGTATTTTTTAATAAATGTCCTTATATAGTAAACTTTTTAAAAAAAAAACTAATATTAAGACATTTAATCCATATATATTTAATCTTCTCATTCTTATCTAATTTTTGCAAACTTATTTACACAAAATATATAATCATATATAGAACATATATGGTTATATATTTTGTAAAATTGAATTTTTAGTTACAAAATTAAGTCAAATTTGAGAGTAAATGTATTAAGGGCGAGTGTATAATGGACCTAATTACTTTGGGACCAGCACAAGTGACTTGCGTCTCCTCTAAAGGGTTCCCCGGTGTTTGCTAAATAGTGTCACAGGTTAACGTGTTCTAACTTGAGTTATTTCGGATAAATTATTAAACTTTCCTAAGTTATAAGGAAGTAAAAAGTTATGCTCAATATTAAAATGTACTTTAAGTTTCCTTTGAGGTTCTGAAATTCTTAAACAAATGACATCTTTTTATGCCAACGCTATATGTATGTTCGTTGAGCACCCTGCCACACGAAAACAAAGCTTTTAAGCAAAAATTGAGTGAAATCATCAAAAATATCATTCAGTTATCGCTAATCATAATTATAACAGAATGATGTCGTCATTTAATATGATATTTATGTCAATAATGTAAATAAAACTATTTTATTATTAAACATATTATTGACTAGTTGTAATAATATGTTTACCTTTTGCCATAATTCAAAACATTATAAAACTGTGCACTTCAACATATTTAATATCGATGTGTAAGTAAATTAGAGAAATCGTTCATATTCTCTCATTTTGACCTTAACTGTGTCATTGTTTTAATTAATTAGTGTACAGTGTATAGAGTACTATTATCGCATGTGTGTACACCATTTTATTGAAATGCCTTCGTTAAAAATAATAGACCAACACACACCAACACGACGTCTAGACGAAATAAAACTAAAATAGATCCACCTCATACAATGACAATATTTAGTGAAAAATGGAGTGTAAGTGGATAGTCAATCAAGAATAAATGGAGAGTAAATTATTATTCGATTCATCGACACTTTAAATATACTTTTTTCTGTGATTTATTACAGGAAATGTTTACATACATATTGTATATAAACATTTACTGTTACATAATATAATGAATGTAAAATTTATATATTCATCGATAGAAATGCTGCTTTTTAACACTACGAAAAAAAAATTAAAGAGTTTTAGTCTAACTTGTTAAGGTATAACTTTACTAAAGTTATGTATTCTCCCGTCAATCTGCTTTGAACAAATATGTATTACACATACATATTTGTTCAATTGTTGGTGATGCATTAATCCTATCTCAAAAATGAGAAAACCCTGTATGCAGCAGCGGGACATATGTGAGTGACATGAAAAGTTCTCCATTATGATGTTATAACATAAATATAATGGAAAATATATTTCGTTTTTACCTTTGAAAATTGTAGTTATTTTATAAGGTGTTGAAGGAACGGATAACGCAATTTACGCTAATTTAATTGGCAACTAAGCGAACAGGTCGCGACGGCAGTAATTTAGGCAGACAAGTGCATAACCGAGGCTGGAATGGTCAACAGTGATATTTATAGAAACAACTGTGTTTCACTATTAAAGGTATATCTTTATTTTTGTTTGAATTTTCAATCTACATAATCTTTTTATTTTTTTTTTTGAAAATCATAATCATAAATAACATATGTATCAAAATTATTGATTAATTCTCAAAAGTTATCATAAAGTAAAATTTCAGTGCGTTACTTCTTAAAAATGCGCATCAGTTCTAATGTTACTAAGAGATATAAGAAAACAAAATCTTACATTTATATAAAGTACTAGCTGACTCGGCAAACTTCGTTTCAGAATTAATAAATAAAAAAGCTGAACGATAACTGCAGAATATTTTTATCATATTTAATCACCTTTTAAACCTGCCCTGGACTTCATTCATAATCAAGAATAAATCAAAACCAAAAGTAGCCAAATCGATCCAACCGTTCTCGAGTTTAAGCGAGACTAACGAACAGTAATTGATTTTTATATATATAGATATATATTATAATATTTTGGTAAATGCCATTTGCTATTCCTAACAAGAATTAATCAACGAAATTTATTGCCGATTTATGACTAAAATACAATAAAAATATATTAATTTCCTATGTTTTAGTTTAATTGTTTGCTATCTAACTATTGGACATTTAACCTCTTAAATATGAAAATATTAATAATATTCCCCTTTACATCAAGCATAAGAAGAAGCATACATGCAAAGTAAGCAAGATTAAAGATCTATGTGACATGAGATAATAACAGTTAAAGTATGTGGGTTAATCTTTCATTTATTTTCACAGCCAATATATGACCCACTTTAGGAGACAGGACCTCTCCAGTCCTGTAGGAATGAACGTGGTGGGTTAGGTTAACTTATCCAAATCAGACAGGCGAGTCATCCAGACTCGGAATGCGCAAATCGAACATATGACCATTGACTCCGAAAGCGGTAACTTCGCCACTGTGCCAATTAGAAATCTTTTATTCAAATGATAAAATAAAATAAAAAAGGTGTCAAAAATTCGCAATGACTAAAACAGCGTGTGACATTTCGCCTTCAGTCAATATGGAATGCATATTATTTAATTATTTTCCATAAATATTTAATGTTTGCTTATTTTAAATTCAATTGCATGTAAATTACTTGAATGAAATACTATTCAATATTTTAATCATAATTGTTTTTCACATTTTCTTGTGTATATTCAGAATAATGTTAATATTGACAAATTAAATATGGACAGTCAAAAGTTTTACTTAGCTAAGATCCGCGACAAGCAAAACAATAACAGAAAATTAATAATGTGTGTTTTTCCGTTGGGTTTAGTGGATTTATTTGGAACTTAAACCAAAAACTTACCGAAAATCGGCCATCAACTCTCCACCCACCAACCACTATACACAACGCCAAACACACACCATCACTTTTCCATCTTGTACACGACACGTGTTTCGCCCCAACACGAGGCATCTTCAGGTATAGTAGACTCTACGGAAGACAAGTCTACTATACCTGAAGATGCCTCGTGTTGGGGCGAAACACGTGTCGTGTACAAGATGGAAAAGTGATGGTGTGTGTTTGGCGTTGTGTATAGTGGTTGGTGGGTGGAGAGTTGATGGCCGATTTTCGGTAAGTTTTTGGTTTAAGTTCCAAATAAATCCACTAAACCCAACGGAAAAACACACATTATTAATTTTCTGTTATTGTTTTGCTTGTCGCGGATCTTAGCTAAGTAAAAACTTTTGACTGTCCATATAGTGATGGATTTCCGCAAAGTAACGCCTGACTCCATTAAAAATCTTGACAAATTAAATTAAATTTTAACAGTCACGGCATAGTTTATATTAAAATAATATAATTGAACAATAGGTTTCTGCGAACTCCATTTTCTTCTGTAACTATACCGATTTTTTTACGACTGAAGGTAGGGAAGTACCCTTGTGTAGCTATTTCCGAAGGTCTATGTGCATGTGTGTGATACAGACGTTACGCTATGCTATTTCTACTCTCCATATTCAAGGAATTGAATTTGAAGTGTCCCCATGGGATATACCGGGAGGTGTCTCATCGAATTGAATATCTGCGTTTCGATTTCACTAGCATTTGCGTGAATATGATCAAAAACAAATAAATTATGTATCCCTTTCATTTTACGCATAGAGTATTGATTTATCTCAGACATTAATAAAATTTAGTTACCCTCACCATCTGACTATTATAGTTAATATGGATAGCAAAATTTAGCAATTAGTCATCAAAATGATTTCAAACTTATATTATTCCTCTTTATTCATCCATGCATATCTCAGAGAAGTAAGCATTAAAAAAATCGTTTAATTAAGGATACCAAAATTGCCGTTTGTCTACAGAATTATATATAATAATAAAAAATAATAGATAATTATTATAATAGTCATTCAATTACATAATTGTAAAACGTGTTCTAAGTATTTTTATACATATTTTTAACATGTAATGCGACTCCTGAGAATTAATTATCTTCATCGGCAATACTAATAACTCTTCAAATAAATAATCAGTTAAGAGTGTTTACAAAGTAAAATATTACTTACATATTTTTAATTGAATTTTTAATTTCGTATTATTATTATAAAGGAATTATTTAAACTTGCTTCTAAAAATGTGATATGTCGTTCTTGTTGTAGTGATAGCGGTAAGATGGTGTGTCCTAGATACTGAAGACATTTCACTGGAGACTATAAACTTGCCGGTTACGAGTTGTTGGGGTCTAAATCGACATTGGATTCCTTTTCCAGATAAGCTTTTCTGAAATACTACTTGTCACGCGACTTCAGTCCTGCTGAATTAACTTTTAGTAGAGATTTATTGAATTGCTTAGGAACATGACGATTAAATAACTTCTATGTTTGTTGGACAATACATTTTAAACTCTCTTCTTTTTTATATTCACTCCTATCCCCCGCAGGGGTTGGCAGAGACCACAGAGCTTTATCCGCCACCATTCATCGCAGCGAAACGGCTCTCCATTAGTCGCTTCTCGCCCTCGTGAGAATCAGGACGTGACGGGTGGCGAACCACGTCGCCGTCATTTTTCAACAAATTAGGTATATAATAGTCGTCTAAATGAATCCAACGAGCCGCAAGGGAGTATGGAGAGCCCAGCAGAGGCCTGCATGCTGAGGTAAGGCACCATAGTACCCGGGAAGCTCGATCCCGGGACGGTCAGCACGCTTGCTATTAAGCTCGCCCTTAGCCACGCATTCATTGGCACGGCAGACTGTGGATTGGCGGAGAGGAAGGGAAAGGATAAAGAACCCCGCCACTGAGCTAATCGGTCGTCGTTAAACTATCTATCCACATTAAACAAAAATAAAATTTATAAAGATGAAAAGTAAATAGATTTAATAGTTTAAAAATAGATCTAATGGTCTAAATATAACGACTAAAACAAATGTTTCTTCTGTAATGTATTTTTTTTAAATAGCTTTCCAAAAAATATTTGAAGTGACAACTTTTTTAGCACCGTTGTAATTTGAAACTCGATGAAACGAAAAAGCGATATTTAAAGAGACAAAGACATACTTCTGTAGAATTTAGCCTGCGAGAGAATGAGAAAGTATACATTATACAGTTTCCTATTATCTCGGTCTCCACTTTGTGCGGTGCTTAGTTTTCTGAAGGTTTCACTTCTACCGTGTGTGAACTGAAGACTTCTTTTCTTTATAAATTATATATTGTTTTTGCTTTTCCCACTGACGTGAACTGTGGCTCTCCATTTTCTAGAAAAACCGACAATGTGAGTTATTGTCTGTTTTTGATCATCACGTTTGTCCAAGGTTAGCTAGATTCATATTATTCTGAATATGGGATTAGCTAGATTCATAGCTATACCCAGATTCAGAATAAATAACTACAGGTATTTATTCTGAATCTGGGTATACATACATATTGGTGCAAAAAATAAACAGCAAAACGAAAACTTACCACCAGACCCAAAAAAAAAAACTTTCCTAAAAAAAATTTTCTCGTCATTTAAAAAAGGTCGTTTTAACGCTGTATAATTTTTTCTATTGGTCTTAGAGCTGTGAGCTCAAACCATTTGAGGCAGCATTTTTTTTGAAACCCAATATTCAATAAAAATTTTTGAAATCAATGTCATTTACTGCGTTTTCGCTTTTTTACATAAATTTTTAGCCCAATGCGCGGGAATCGAACCCGTCACCGTTAACTCCGTAAACAATAGCTCCACCTCTTAGTTAATTAGTTGGTCGAAAACAAGAATAAAAATGTTAAAATACGTTTGATATGAATGAAATACAGCACTAACTACTACGTGACATGCGTTGCAATACTGCTTAATAAAAATATATTTATTTGTTTAATAATGTTTCAATAGTTTTAAGTGTTTGTTTGTATATTATAGGGTTTAGATTTATAAAAATATTTTTGATTTTTTTTTGATTATAAAAACATATGATGGAAAACGTAAATCGTAGACAGCCTGACCTGATATATATATATATATATATATATATATATATATATATATATATATATATATATATATATATATATATATATATATATATATATATATATATATATATATATATATATATATATATATATATATATAAAAAATATAAACTAATTTTTAGGTGTCTATATGAAGATCAAACAAAATAAAGATTATTTTTTTTGATTAATTTTATAAGAATTATTTACCAAAAACACAAACTAAGAAAGTGTATAAGCGCCCAATATCTTTTTATGCATTTTGTACGTTCATATTTTGGACTAAATTATTAAAGCAAGCCAAATGTAGGTAGACTTTATGTGTGTGTAGGACCTCTTCCTGCTCCGCTGGGGCGTTTAATCATTCACACAGAGAGGTCTACTAAATCTTGTAGGTACAGAACATTAGCTGCAGTACAATTTGTTTCCTAGAACATCTTGATTTATCGTTAATAATAAGTTTCATCATAATACAATTTCATTTCGAATGGCGTGTGCTTAACTCATATTAAATTTAAAGTTATCATGTTCTATTTTCGATTAATAATTAACGTGCAACACTTACTTACATACAAACTGCACAGTGGGAAATTCTTTGAAGCAATCAGTGAACAAAACTGTCAAATTAACTACTTATCGAGGGGCAATAAAATCAAATAAGCAGAAGTAAAAATATCAGGAAGCGCTGGAATCCTTAAAGAACTGGAAATGTTTAGAATTGAATGGAAGGAGAGAAAAGGGTTGAGACCCCTAATAAAAATAGACGAGGGTAGCCTAATAAAAATAGTATAAGTATATCCAATAACATTGTGTTGACATTTGCAATTAAATAAGATAAAAAAAGAGGGTTGTAAACTTAATTTGTGCAATCTTATAAATAAACATATTACAAAAAGGGACTGACGTATGCTGTAGCCGCTATCAGAAATTACAGATGCAGTCTTAGTTTTCTAATCTTGACAAATATATTATTTACTGGGTAAGTATTTATTTTTCCAATTTAACAATGTTATGATAATTATATAGATTACATAAAACACTAATACAAAAATCAATATACACACAAGAATCTTAATTAAAATTTTATAAAATTTTCAGAAATTTAACCCTTTCCACTCCAAGCCTTTTTTTATTTTTATTCCACCAGCTCCACGCTAAAATTGCGTTTTTTAACTTTTATGGTTTTTTTTTTTTGTATTTTGTAAATAAAATTGATTTCTTTTATCTAATAAACTTTATTTTGAGTAATTACATGATACTATATTATAATTCTTAATTCCAATCTTTATAATCCCTTTTGGTATGGTATTTTTCAAAACAAATCCCGGGATGAAGCGAAGGTTTTGCCTCACATGTTTTGCAAAAATAGCATGTTTCTTTTCTCCCCCCTTTTATTTTTCGGTTGGAACACATAGCACAATCCTTGTGCTTCCCCCCAAAATCAATGTCGAGTGTCACTCGACAGTGGAGTTGGTGGGACAAAATCAATGTCAAGTGACACTCGATATTGGAGTGGAAAGGGTTAATAATTATATACGCTAATTAACGCATCGTTAAGTTGGAGGCATTGGGCAGATGTGACATACCGTCTCGCTCTATTGAGCACACCCAGCTTTTTCGAGGCAAACTTGGCTTTGTCTTCCAGATGGCCGCGAAACTGGACATTATGTGATAAGTCGACGCCAAGCATTCCGATACACGGCATCTGAGACGCCATCGGCGAGGCGAATGTCTACAGTCGACTTTTATCACCCACTACCAGGTAATCTGTATGCTCGTTTGCCTGACCTGCTATAAAAACAGATTGGACAATATTAAATAGCATAATTGGCAGGTTTAGTTCACTCACCATTGAAAAGCCTCTTTTAATGTAATTTTGGTACAATTCACACATCGAATGAAGCTCTCACTGATTTCAAGTAATGGTATTAGTATTGTACAACACAACAAATAATCAAGGAAAGGAAAAGAAACATTCTACTCCGAGTAGATATAAGAATGAAAAATCCTTGTGCATTTATCCATACGTACTTGGCCCACGAACGATAAGTAACACAATTGTAGCCCAACGTATTCTAGAAATTGAAACAGAGGTCTCTCACCTTATCTGGGGAAATATCGCATCAAGCTCAATTTAAGTTTCGTTTCCAGCAAGAGTATTACATTTTCCATTTAATGAAACATTATTTACTGAATTTAATTTTATTATATACATAAAAATTGAAACAAACAGATATTCTTAATTTCTTTTAGAGCATTATGTTTTATGTAGTAAATAATAATTTTCTGTATCACCGAAAATTCCCTGATTGTTTTCACGCGCACTAAATAACAAAAAATGGAGCACCTATAACTATTAATTTTTATACCATTAGTGTAGACTCATTTTTCATACTAGAAGCTCATACAAGTCATTTTGCTCATAAATAATTCTTGTGAATTTGAAGTAAAATTAGGGTGTAGTTCAAGTATCAAGTATTTAGATCAATATAATTTGTATAATAAATATTTTATATAAGGAAGGCTCTATACCACTCTGAAAGCAACTGAAAATGGTACCATATTCAGTTGCTTTCAGAGTGGTATTCATGTTGGTTCACATTTTACATATTTTATAAATGATTCGATTTCTATTAAAATAAACTTGACAACCAATTACATGAACAAATTACAACAGCAAGAAAAATATCCCTATTAAGCTTTTTCACGAGGAACGGGTACTAGCTCAAGCTGCACAATGTTAAGGATCGATATTACAAATTTTGGTCTTTATTGAAAAACCTTAAAGCCTATGAACTGACTGCCTTATTTCCGCTTTGAGTCAATTATAAAATATAATAATGTTAATTAAATACCAGCCAATATAATACCACATCACTACCGCTGTAAAGCTACCGCTTTTGGTGTGAGTGTGACTTTATTTCTCGCATTGGAGTAAATACTAGTATATAGGCCTACACCTATTTTTGCCAAGCTTGAATATCCCGCCAGTCCGCCGTAGACAAGCGTGGTGGTTTGATGTTCAATTCTCCAGAAATGGGTAGGCCTCGTGCCTAGCACTGGATCCATATTTAGGCTGTTAAAAATATGCATGAAGTTTATATTTAATAAAAGTTATCTAACGAGAATATTAACGAGAACAATGTCATACTCGTATATTACAAAGTGCGAAACTGTACAATGGGTAAAATAAAAGTGGCAAAATATATTTTATCTTTAAATTCTATGAATTTTTATCTTAAAGTAAAATACTAAAGGTGGCGTCAAAAAACATAATTATGTTTTGAAATAACCCTAAGCCTAGCAGTTATCCATCTATTCATGGCATAAAAGTATTATAAACACCGGAAAAAATATTCTTATAAAGGAAGCTGATAAGAGTAAAGACGTTGCTCATACAAAACCGCTCAACTCTAAGTCCCAGGATACTTGGGTAGCCAATTATGCTAATGCTTCAACCTCCTCAATGCAAACCGCAAGCTTAAAAGCCGTTTAATCTTTTAAAAACTGAGGGCTCCAACTGTGCTACTTACTAATTGTAGGTGCATTAAAAAGCTCGCTAGTTTTTTATTGTTTTTAATCCAATGTAAAATAGCAATGAAGTTCCATTTACATAGAAGGCCTAAGCTCAGATGGCTAGATGGAATCGAGGAAGACTTAAAGACAATCGGTGTGAAGGAAAAATGTACTGGACCAGGCTAAGGCCCACCCGCGGCTGTAATGTCTTGATGATGATGATGATGAAAATAGTAATGAGTAAAACATAAAATCTTTGACACAAGCGTTCTGCTATACGGGTGTGAGACAAAGGAATATACAAAACAACTAGACGCAAACTCCAGGTATTCGTCCTACGCCGAATCTTAAACGTATATTGGCCGGATAATATAGTCTCCAACAAAGAGCTGTGGAGAATCACCTCTCTGGCACCACGCCAATCATATTCCCAGAAAGTTCTCCCATGGAATCTGCAGGGAAAAAGATAAAATGGGCGCCCAAAAAAACTTGGTGGCGTACGGTGACGGCCAAAATGCAGAAGATGGGCCTATCCTGAAGATAAGTGAAGCATATGACCTCTGACAGATCGAGATGGAAAAGGGTTGTGTGCCTATGCCCCACCAGGGGGACTTAGAATCAAAGAGATAGCAGGCTCATAAAAAAATATTATATCCATCTCGCTGATAAATATATATTTTGCATATGTTCCTTAAAACAAAATATTTTAAAGCAAAATGCATGGCATGCAAGCAAAAAAAGGACTATCTGATTAAAAATGAGCCCCATCATTTAGCTACGTGCACTAATTAGTGGAACTATCTCACTAATGAGCTGGCGCCAGTTACTTACTCTTGACGTAACGTGAGAAAATAAGATTTATATATTAGATTCATTGAAAATACGGTGACATCAAAAATTTAGAAATATTAGGAGGTGCCTTATAAATCAGAAAAGTACCAAATAACAAGTTTAGATATTTTTTTAAAATAACCCGAAATACCATATATACAACCATAGCAAGCCAGCTAAGTTAGAAAAGCAGCTATAGTTTCTTTGAAAAGGTTTGCACTTACGATCTGAGGTCATAGGTCTTCCATTGGACTATTAATGTAAGCCTTAAAATATGAAATAATGTTAATTCTAGGAAAACCGCACGCATATTAGCTTAGAGTGGGTAACAAGAATTCTAGTAAAAAGGGCAATTTTATAATACACAGAAGACCATATATTAAACCTTTTTTTATTGTTAAATTTCTTTTTATAGAAAAAAGTATAAATTGCTTTTTACGTGCATTCACAAAATAGATAGTCGATCTTCGATGATTTCTATCTCGATTCAACTGAGAACAGACGTGTATAACCGATGAGTTTCGTATTTGCTTTTGATATGACGTAGGATAATGGAGTCAGACTGACAGCTCACACAGGAACAGGAGGGAGAGATATAGATAGCCTGCTTTTGGACCCAAGGGTCATAGATTCGATTACAGGATCATACTAAAATTTTATAGAATAAGATGTTTTAGTTATGAGTGAAAGAATATATAACTAAATTATTTTATGATATGACAAAGACGAGAAATCAAAACATAACTTTGGGTTTTAAATTCCCGCATTAGGATAAATATATCAATAGCCTACATGTATTTCAAGTCTGGTTATTCCGCGAACCCGCCTTGGAAACGCATAATAAGTTAATGGCAATTTCTCCAAAAATAGTCACCAAGTACTGGAAATATTTCTATATGCGTTGTAAAAAAAGGATGAAATTTATTACAAAAAAAATATTATTTTATGTCAGATGTAGTATTAGCAGTTTCCCAAAATTATCTTCTATTAAATGTGATAGTATCCTATTTTTAAAGCTGAAGGAAAAAAAATTGCAATACTTTCTTTATAATCCAATTGCCGCATTTGGCGAAATCTCGGTAAAGCGGAGCTCTATTCCAAGCAACTCACATTTGCATTTATGAGCCAGAGGTGTATGTCAAGTCGAGCTCTCAGGTAATGACCCTTTCAGTGAGTAATCTATGAAACAAATGAGAGTTTCCTTTGTTCACGTTCAGGTCACTTTTTATACAAAATGCATACGCATTTCTTACTTATGGTACTTTTTGATCACCTGTAAAATTCTTGTTTGTCTACAGAACTTACAGAACACATACTCCATATGCAATCGTCGTAGCTTATATTCATAGAAACAATAATTCGTGTTGTAATAAGTGGACATAAACTTAAGTTGTTAAATTCTAAAGAACGAATGTGGCATATAAACCATTTGTCTATAACAAAACAACTCATATTTGCTTGGATTAACGCACTCTATTAATGTTTTTTGGCGTTGAACTTGCGACTTGAATATTAAATTATTTATGCAACACCACTGTTTACGCGTATGGTTGGTTAACACAAGGATTGCGAATCTTCCGTGTTCGAAAAAGACCAAATTATATTGTTATTATTCGTATATATGGTACCCAAATAGGTCACGTTTATCGCCAAACAGACAACCATTGGTGTCTGTTTGGCGACAAACGTGTACAAGATTGAAGATCACATCTAAGCATATGCGGTGTGGAACGCCGGCCTAAGCGAAGCACCGATTAACGCAGGGCGGCTGGCAGAAACTGGATGCATGTAGCTGAAAATTTAGGTAGGACTACTTGGGGGAAACCTAACGTAACACGAACAGTTTTTTTATGGCTTTTATGGATAGGAGGGCAAACGAGCAAGCGTGTCGCTTGATGGAAAGCATAAACGTCAACGCCGCCCATAGACAACATCGCACCGCAGGAGTCGCGGAAGCGTTGCCGACCTTTAAGGTATATATAGGCTTGTTTTTTGAAGGTGCCAATGTCGTATCGGTTCCGAAAGACCGCCGAAAGTAGCTGGTTCCACAGAATGGTGGAAAGAAGTTAAAGTTAACACTGGACTACTGTAGGCTAATAATGATGATATGTATAATACAATATTATTTCATATCAAATTTTGAAAGCATCCAACGCTAGATTAAATGATAGAACTCATATTTTGTTAATTTTCATTATTCTTTGAAATAATGAGGACACCTTCTCCAAGAATATTATATAGACTTCGTCATTAAATTTTAAAAAGGTAAATGTAAAGCATAAGCAGCGACGGGTACAACAATTGCGAGCACGAAGTGGTCACAAGCACATCCAGCGAGCATCCGACGCTCCCTCTTACTTATGCAAACACAAAAATTCGTGACCTACTTCGGTTCGTTTGAAATATACATAGAAATAAAATAAATTTTTACAAATATTTCAATTTTTAAGTAACGCATGTCGTTTCTCTCGGAGTTTTACATAATTGACTGCTATGTTGTGAATTTGAACTCATTCGCTTAATTCAAAAATTTTACCAATGATGGTCACTTTAAATGATTATGGATATCTTTTTTTTTTGGAGCAATTGGCAAACGAGCATGGTAAGCAACTACCTCCGTCCATGAATATTTACATTACTACGGACATTGCAGATGCATCGCCTATCTTCGGGTAAAGATGTGAATTATAGGTAAGAAAGGAAGAAAGAAGAGGAAAAAAAGGAAATGGAACAGATTGAAAGAAAAAAGGAAAGAAAGTAATTGGGCGTCCGGATCCAGATGACCTGCGCTACAGCGTGTACAATATACTTACTTAGTATTTTAATATACCATATACATATTTTAAAATTTAAAACCATAATGAATGTAATACAGCGTTACTAAACACCTTCCGTTGACTTGACCCATTTTGCGAAACGCATTAATTATTTACATTCTCGTGTCTGTGATCTTCCGGCTTCGGCACGACATAATAGGGGACGTAATTGTTACCACTGTACCTATAAATAGGTTGAGATAACAACATATAATATTGCCCTATCAACCTATTTTTAGGTAAACAGAAATTTACATATTTCATATGCTCTTTTATGAAATAAATTTCTCATTATATATGACATAAATTCGTATACATAATGTGTATGATTTCAATTATCCAATCAAATATCCTAATTTATAATGTTCTAGTAAAAAAATATGTACTCTATTTCATCACAAAATTCTAAAAAAACCTTTTATTATATCCAGATAAATTTTTTTTTTTTTTTATATATTCACGCCTATCCCCCGCAGGGGTTGGCAGAGACCACAGAGCTCCATCCGCTGCCATTCATCGCAGCGAAACGGCTCGTCATTGGTCGCTTTTCGCCCTCGTGAAAATCAGGACGTGACGGGTGGCGAACCACGTCGCCGTCATTTTCGACAAATTAGGTATATTAAATTCGTCTTTTAGTGAATCCCACGAGCCGCAAGGGAGGATGGAGGTCAGCCCCAGCAGAGCCCTGCATGCTGAGGTAAGGCACCATAGTCCCCGGGGGAGCCCGACCCCGGGACGATCGGCACGTTTTTACGACTAGGCTCGCCCCTAGCCACGCATCCATTGGCACGGCAGACCGTGGATTGGCGGAGAGGAAGGGAAAGGATAGAGAAGAAAGGAAGGGGCAGGAAAGGAAATGCGGATTGGGGGGGTTACCAGACTCGGAATAAACATTTAAAAATCCATATAAATATTTATTCCGATGCGGGAATCGAACCCGCGACCATTGACTCCGCGGGCGGAGAGCCCCGCCACTGAGCCAATCGGTCGTCCAGATAAATATAATAAATATAGCCTACGGATATTTGAGTCTGAATAATAGCATTTCGCCTAGGAATTAGGAAACCCCGTATAATGAAATATAAAATAAAAATAATAAAAGAATATTAGATACTTTACATTAATTACCATTCAATATCATTTTTTTATATTCAATTAATTCATTCAAAAGATTCAAATTACTTTACGTTCAATAACGCGCAAGTATATACGTCAGACCACTAACAGCAACAAGATACATGTTAGCCGGATCGCGTTAGGTGGTGCGTCTTGAATCCAATGTATAGCAGTGGACTGCTACTATCTTATAATGATAATGATGATCGAAAAAATTTTTATTGCTCTTAAAAGTCTAAAAAACTAAGAAAACTACTTTGTAGAACTGGCCTTATTTTTTATTTCAGAAATATAACTGAATATTTTACAAAATATTTTATACATAAAAGTACTTTTTATTTATCCAACGGATTTCCATTAAAACTGGCGCACAAAACATATATTTTACTAACCTTAAACTAATTTTTTTTAAAGATAGAATGTGCGTTTTTTATTTTTTTAAAATAGTATTGTAAAGTATCTGACAAATAAATTTTCACATAAATCATGTTATTATCATTACCATTTACGTAAATCTCATAAATTTAATCATATGTTTCACATAGATTTAAAAAAAATGTACCTAACACTTCCATACGTAGGATAAATGGCTCAAGGAAATGAGGCCACATCGGCAATAGAAAGTTAATGATAAATCATCGTTTGCTCCCGTAAATCAAATTTTACGCCGTGCTTCGTAAATGAATAATTTAATATATATGACAAATATACTGTTTTATAATGCGTAAAAAGAATACCGTATATATTATATATAGATTACCGAAACAGAAAAAGTATAATTTAATTGTCTGTAATAACCCATAAGTTTAAATTAATATAAAAAAATATAATACTTTTTTCTTCCCGTAATGTCCCACTATTGGGGATGGGGCCTCTCTATTTCTAGAATAATGGGCAATACAGTACGCTCGTTTAAAGTGAATTGGCTGGGTTCGTAGACACACAATAAATATACATAGTTTTATCCCGATGCAGGAACCGAACCCGCGTCCAATACCTTCCAAAGCAAAACTTTTCCTAATTAACTCAGTGGTAATTGGGCAAATCTTCGTCAATCAAAAATCGTCTTCGTCTTATATAATAATACTTTGAAAATAACACCAATAAATTTCTTTTGAAGAACACTTAATAGTAATTATTATTGAACAAAATATAAGGGTACTTTTTTGTATCTTTGCTTCTATCAGTCACTCCAATATTTGTTGAAATTTACGATTTGCACAAAACGTAATTAAACAAATTTAGTATACAGTAACTTATACAGGACTATCCGATTTCATGTTATGAAGCTATTTCAAAGCAATTTTAACTCAAATTGTGATGTAGATAATGATCGTACAAACGATTTTATCCGAGTTCAAATAATTTATTCCGGAATAAGAATGAAGTTTGAACTTGTTATTGTTCACGTCTGTAATTACTTGTGTAGATTATTTAGTGGCGAATTGTATAATTTTATATGGCCACACTAATCTTAAGATGTTAACACTTTTGACAGAGCTTGTAACAACAACTGCAACTTTCAAAACTTTTGTATACACCTTTAATTATGATGACTAAAATACAATACATCTTTCCCCAAGCTGGTCGTTTCATTGGATACATAACTTCAACGAAGGTCACTCCTGATGACCACGACAAATATTTATGCAATTATATATATTCGTATCGAAAAATTAGTTCCATGCAATAAGAAAGAATGTGAATGGAAGTGTATTGTATTTTCTAGACTATTTGTATTTTCTGTCACTACAATAAAACATATAACAGATAACCGTTTATTTACAAGGTATTTGATTATACAATTTGATTTATTATGCTGGAGATAGGCCTCTCCCATGAAGTTCTACTTAGCCCGATCTGCGGTTTCTCACATTCAGTTTCTGCCAGCCACCCTTCAAAGATTTTGTATTGATGATGGTAAATGAGGAATAGAAATTGAAATCCTTTGGTTAAAAATCAAATATGCTCTCAAATAGATGGCTTTTTTGGTATTTAACCAACAAAGCCGTCTATTTAGAGTTTATTGAACTAAATTCAAAGATGGTATTTTTATGAATTTAATAGAAGTAGGTATAATAACAAGGTAACAGAAAATAGATTCTGTATAATTACTTTATAAACACAAAAGTGCGTGTAGAATATAAACGTATTGCTACATTACACAATGTAAACTTTCATAGTTATTATAATGACATTGGGGTTAACTGTATTTGCAAATATAATGTTTATTTATAATACAAAAGTAAATACAAAGCAAGACCTAACTTCAAGGCACCTGAAATTTGAATATCACATTAAGAATAAAAAACGTCTTTATTTTAGACCAAAACGAAACCTGAACCTTTCTGTGTTTTTAATAAGACTCGAAATATATTTCATACAGTTTCGTTACAATGTACTATAATTAGTTCGGTATATCTCAAGGAACACTGTTTAGTTACTAAAATTTAAAGAGTAGTATTGCGAAGTGGAAATAAAATAATAATACAACTTTAAACGACAAACGAAAAATTGTTTTTTTTCCTTTTTTGGGCTTGCATTAGAAGAGTAATAAGTGTGGAGGAAGCAAGGAAAGTATGCCGAGATCGTAGCAGATGAAGATCTATGGTCTCTGCCTACCCCTACGAGTGACAGGCGCGACGATATTTTGGCGATATTTATGTTTTGGGCTAAATTGTAAAAAAATACGTTTTAAAAAAATCGAGTATCAGCAACATGATTCAATTTATTCCGAAAAATAACCGCCACTTTAAGGAGGCTAAGGGGCCTCTTCCTGTCCTTCATTTAGTAAAATACTTAACTTTAGAGCGTGAACAATGATTTTTGTACATCGAAAGTAAAAGTATATTATAAATTTTAAAATCTCAAGTTGTTACAGTTTAGCATCCAATTCGGAAAAGAATTTATTGATGGATTTTCATATCAAAATCACCAACGATAAAAGTCTAGATTTAGTCTAAATTTGTAATCGTTATTTATGATGTTTGGCAATGGAAAACAAGCGTAGCAAACATTAGGCTATACTCGAAATTGTTAGTTGAATTCCTAGACAGAACTCTGAATTTATAAAGAGAAAAGTGCAGCAAGGACCATTGTCAAAGTACGTCTGACGTTATAACTTCCGCTGTATAACAACTTCAGCCTTTGTTACTGGCATAAACTCGTTTAAAATATTTGCAAGTTAACTTTAAAGAACACTCATACATATTCAGCATTATTAAATATGTGCTTGCTTTTAATGGAGAGGTATATACAGTAAAGTATGTTAGAATGCAATTTATATTCTTCTTTGATTGCTTTAGTTAGCATAGAACTAAAAAATCATTTTGATCAAAAAGTAGCCCTTGCTTTTTTTCATAGCCCATATATGGTCCCACTTCTGAGTACGGGCCACTCAATTTCTAGAGGAACAGACGTTAACCTACCACGCTTGTCCAATGCGGATTGGTGGGGTTACAATTTGAATTAAAATCTGTGGGTCATACATATATTTATTTCGACGTGGGGATCGAATACCCGCGACCATTGATCCATGGGCATTAGCCTCGCCACTGAGCCAATTGGTCGTCAGAGCTTGCTTGCTTACAAAGCCAAAATTATCGTATTCAAATCCCTTAATATTCATCCAAGGTCTAGACATTTTTTAATTATTTTTGTTATTATTATTAACAATAATTGAACAATTATTATAAATATTATGTATAGTAATTGTTCAATATCATTTGGCGTTTAGAATAATAACCTATGATTTATAGAGCTTAATAAATATATTCATCCCAAACTTTGTGATACATTATTTTGTTATAATTTTGTTTAATAACAATTAATTTTTCCGTTTTATTGTGTTTAACATTAAGTTATATTTTTAACTTATAAATTTAATTTTAGTGGTAATATTTTAGAGTTGCAACAATATTGGTATTGTCACACATTGTGTAGAATAAGAATTTCTCAAATTGTTCTGCGCTTAATCTTCGTGAGAGTCGGGTGATGGAGAAAATCAATATTTTCTCGCTGAGCGGACATTCATACTGAGCCATAGCTCATTTGCATTCCGCAGAATGCACTTTACTTTTTTTACTCATTTGAATTAGTCACAGATGTAGCGTAAGGATTTCGTTTTAAATCATTTTGATTTTGTTTAGTTTTTATTGTAGATCAAATGTGTGTTAACAAAAATATTTAACCTTTTATTTTTCGACGTGTATTTGAATAGTAGATTTTACTTTGAATTTAAATTTGACCTGTGATTCATTTCATGCTTTCCGTGACTGCCTTACGAGGCGACAATGAGAACAAATACGAGTAAATTGGGTAGCGGCGTCTACCTGATTAATAAAAACCAACCTCATTTGCCGGGCAAACGGTGGAAATTACACTAACATCAAATAATTGTAATGGAAACCTATGTCCAAAATTTGTTAGAAACAACTTTAATCCATACATGCGTGTTGCCTCAGAGCACACAACAATTTGCTTTCAGCGTATACACAATCACACTTTACCTTGCAAATTCCCTTTGTGGACAAATAATATAACCTTGCTGCTCCGTTTGATAGATAAAGTCTTTGATGAATATACACACCGAAATGTAACTTTCCACAGTGACACGGACACATAAACCACATTAGTTGCACGTGACTACTGCAGCAGTACAACTTGGCTCCCGTAAAACTGAATCATAATGGAGCCTACATGCATAATTTATAAATCAAACCAACCAACTTCGGAATCTCTATGTAGTATCTGTACACACGGTAACCTACAAAATATTATCATACACTGATAAACAATTTTCATATACAATAAGCATTTTATAAAAACGATGCGATTTATAATAATGAATATTATCATTAATACAACCGTAAAAGTACATTGTAATCCTGACTGTAGTGAAATGATACGAGATTTCGAATTTTTTTCTTTAGTGTTTACTAATTCTATTTAATGTCTGGCATTTCGCATTTGTTAACTTTTGCTTTCTACTTAATTCCCCTTCATTTCATGTGTTAATTATTTCCTTAATATCCATCCAAAATAACTATTTATGTTCCTTATTTCCACTTTTGTATATATAATAATAATGATGTCCTCAATGCCATTACAGTTACAGTGAGGTAATATAATAAATATTTTCAGAACGGTATGCAAATTCATGAAGTTCTACCACATTTATGACATCATTATATGCCTCATTCCTTTTTTCTTCCACGTTATTACAGTAGTATCGTGAAAAATTTGTTGCGTGCAACGGCTGTAACATCACGAGTACCTACTAACTGTTTTGATAACGGAATTCTAAAACAAAAGAGCTAAAATTCATTTAAACTTAGCACA
Source organism: Baronia brevicornis (assembly GCA_031353405.1). NCBI lineage: Eukaryota > Metazoa > Arthropoda > Insecta > Lepidoptera > Papilionidae > Baronia > Baronia brevicornis. The sequence continues at coordinate 104,016 of JASFAT010003342.1, forward strand.
ACATTTACTGAGTTCTTCCCGCCGTAGAATAGGGTTAACCGAATTCTTCCTATGGGTATTATATGAGTCAACTTTGGGATCAAATGCTACTGAGAATAAAAATCGATGTGCAGCCCTCAAACAAAGCTGTCAATGATTGTATACTGGTAATAACACAATTAATCATATCAAGTAACATAATTTATTCAATCACAATTTGCCTATATCACTGACACCGGGCCGCACGAATTCAAGAAGAATTCAATTCAAGAAGATTTCCGTTTTTATTTCCATTCTTTTTTTACTGTTGAGTATTATCTCTTGGGATCGCGTGACTTTCCATGAACGAGAGAATAACGTGAGCTGAGCGGCAGTAGCGTTGTAGACCTGATGGTATGAAGGTGTGTACATCAAAACAATAAAATATCAACAATCAAATCCCCCCCAAAACGACATCAGCGGTCGACTGTAAAATTATCAATCGTTGAGCGTTCGGCGGTCATAAAAAGTTTGATCTTTTTTGTTTATGGGTTAGGAAAGCAAACGAGCAAGCGTGTCGCCTGATGAAAAGCAATCAACGCCGCCTATAGACAACCGCGACACCGCAGGAGTCATGGAAGCGTTGCCGACCTTTAAGGTATGTACAGACTTGTTTTTTGAAGGTTCCACAAAGTGGAACAAAGAAGTTTCGAGAGAAGCCTTCCATAGTGGATCGCTACTCATAAAATCGGCGGCAGGACTTCCAAAGAATTCCTCGAAGCACTCCCCGTGATAAAAGCGGAAAAAAATGCTGAGAGATGAAATATCCCTCCGCAGCGCTAGAGAATCAAGCCGATCGGTGAGATCTTGGTCATCGACGATTCGGATCACACGACTTTATGGGCAGATGTGAAATTTTGTCTCGCTTTATTGAGCACACTCAGCTTTTTCGAGCTTGGCCTTTTCTTCCAGATGATTGCGAAACTAGACGTCATGTGATATGTCAACGCCAAGGGTTCCGAAACACGGCTTAGGATTAAAGAGAGTGTCTTCATAGCGAGGAAATACGATAAAGGGAATCTTTTTGATGGTAATTTCGCAAACTTTTGTCTTACATACAAGAAACGCAATATTTAGTGGTTGTTTTCTTTCACCAAAGTTTAAAGATAAAAAATTAAGAAACAGTTTAGTAGTGCTAGAGCTACGTCAGCATCAATGGGTCAAGTCAACTGAGAAAGTACCACATCCTCATGGAATAATGGCGTCATGTGGTAGCATTTTTCTGTTGCCGCGTTTCGTATGGTGGGTATAGGAATGAGATAGGCGATGCATGTGCAGTGCTCTTAGTCTTGCGGATCTTTATAAACGATGATGGGTGCGTACCATCAGGTGACACGTTTGCTCGATCGTCTATAGCTTCCGTAAAATAAAAATAAAACAAATTGTCGTTGTAATTTTAAGGCATTTTAAAATATTTTTATCATTCTTATTCTTCGTTCATTGTTCATTTTATGTAAAAACCTTCGTCACGTTTAATAACACTGTATTCAAATTCAGATTTCAGGAGGTGAGCTCTATGCAAGTATGTCTTTGAGATTTATTCCGCAAATGAGCCACATTTGCATAAAGCTCCAAGATAACTCATTCGTATACTGAATTTGTTGGTAACGTTTTTAGGTAAAAGGATTAAACGTTTTATAAAACACTTTGAAATATTATGTTGAAATAACAAAACCTCATTTCGATATAAAAAGGTAAAATAAAAGTATTTCACAAATCAGGCGCTTATTAATATACACATAACACGTACAGGTTTTTTATGGACGAGCTAGGCAAACGAACAAACAAATAATCTTCGCCGCTCATTGATTTCTACAATATTCAGGCCAGATCTTTCTGATAGATAGGATGTGAGTAATGGAAGAGGAAAATGGAATCAAAGAAAGGGTTTGGAATGTCGGATCACTGTACACAGTACAAAATGCGATAAACAGAAAAATGCTACCACTGAATAACGATATTCTGTGAAGTTGTGATGCTTCTTTGGTTGAGCCGGTCTATTCGTCCTTTACTCTACATTATTACAACCGTGTTAATATCTCATAGTGCTGAGGTTACCTCATTATCCTATCATAAGCCTGCCGAAGTCCACTGCGGTATATATCCTTCTCTCAAGGCGCACCACTCAGACCAATTTTCAGATGCATTCTGGATGAATATTGATGCCAGCCTCCAAGTCAGGTTGTCGCTGGCAGGCGTCCTACTCTGTATTCGTCTGGAGTGATGAGTGCTTGAATGCTGATTTAATAGGTTCGTTTTTCTAGAAACATCTTTGCACGCACTACCTTTCCATGAAACTAGCTACCGTCAGCGATATTTCCGAACTGCTACAATATTATCACGCTTCACATGCATATAATTACACTAGAATCGCGGGCAAAGGACAAGTTGGTCGAAAACGAAAGTCGAAGAGAAAAAGAAAGAAAAAAAATTACTTGGCCAGTAATATCAGGAAGTGGACCAGGATAGCGAGTACTCCAGAACTGCTGCACCTCGCGAAGGTGGAGAAGAGTTGTGCTGAATTGGTTGCCAACCTTCGCAAATCGGAGAGGCATTCTTAGAAGAAGAAAAGCTACCGTTTTTCATGAATGGAAATATTTTCATTCCAATACAAAAACAAAACTTCTTTATACATACATTTATTAGCTGATATAAATTTGGACCGAATAATTTAAGGTAGGGAAATGCAAACGGCCTTTATGTTTGTATCAACCCTTTGCTTGCTCCGCCACTTCGTTTAATCATTCACTCGAAGAGCTCTCTTAAATCTTTTGGGTGAACAGCTTAGCTGCAGTGAATTATGTTTTGAGGGCCTTGTACAACTAAGTGGAATTATGTATAAAATAACATTTTGCATAATCCGGTTAATACACACATTAATGTATAACTTTAAAATTTAAAATTATAATATAGTCAACAAGCAAGGTCTCGGAATAAATACTTATAGACCATACATATATTTGTGTCGACCATTGACTTCGGAAACGATAGTTTTACTACTGGTATTTAGATGGTCATAGGTATCATAGGGTAGGAATTCTCCTTGTACAATGGAAGATTATTATAATCGTATATGAATTAAAGTTTCACGTAATTTTGCAAAGCATTATTATTTCAGCACTATGAAATATTGTTCTTTTCTATACTTGTTTCAAAAAACAAAATGTTTTCAGTGAAACATTTTTATAAAATTAGTATTTTCTTAACTATTGTATAATTCCCTCAGGAGGCGTCTTGTTAAGTGTAATCAGCGCTAGCTCGTTAGTAAGCTAGTTCTACTAATTAGAACGCGAACCAACACCGCGACATTTACTTCTAATCAAAACTTATATAAACTAATAAAAAATATAAAAAAACATATTTACCATTCTTAAATAATTTACCATTCATAAATAACTTAATTAAAAAAAATAATTTACCATTCTCAAATAACTAAACAAATATCGTTATTATTTCAAAAGGTTTACTAATTCTTACAACTAAATGAAAATTTTACACTTGTAGTAAATATAACAACATTTTTCATCAAATTTATGGAATTACTTGACGCATTGGAATAACGCCGCGTTGTAGCGTTTTTTATTTTATTTTATTATTATTTTAAACTTACAACGTGCCATTCTGCAATGATTGTCGTATAAAAATATTCTGTATTTATTGAGCTTAAAACATTTTTTGTCATGTGACTTCATAATGTTGACAAAATATCTGAAATTTGCGTGTAAAACAAAGTAAGTTGTCTTTTTAGATATAAATTTAAAACTGTTGATAAGTTATTTAAAAATCTTACTAACTTTATATATGCAAAACTAACTAATTGGCTTAGTAGCGAAACTACCGCCTTCAAAGTCAATGGTCGCGAGTATACATATATGACCTGCAGTTACTTATTTCAGGTTAGGGTGCCACGCCAATCCTTGGTTTGGACAAGTGTGGTAGGTTAATGTCCATTCCTCCAGAAATAGGGAGGCCTATATCCAGCAGTAAGATATTTATATACCTAAGTTGTGAAGTAAATATGCAGAATTTATTTGTTTTTTGCCCTTATTCGCCGATCAAGCGATACCTCGTTTACACCCTTTAATTTTGAGAGAAGCCAGTGCTACTGCTGGGCATGGACTATTACGGCTGTCCTGAGATAATAATTTTAAGTAATTAGTAGCACTGTTTTTTACTTTTACTAGTCTTAATAATTTTTACAGAAGAAGGAAACATATAGTCTGAAAGAGTATTGGTTTTGTTAAAAAGACGACGAATATAAGATTGCGTCTCAGAAATCCTCCCGATTCTACATGCCGGAGTATTACCCTTGGGAACTATATCAGACATCTTTTATTGAGCAAGCGACTGAAACCCCTTTCTGTTCCTTGTCGTGTAGCACAAACTGTTCAGCTAAAACCAATAAAGTAAAAGAAACGCAATGAACAACTGCACATCGCAATATTTTCTTAGGTCAACAACTGTCTTTAAACAGAATTTTTAGTTCATGTTATTATTACCCAACTTTAATAATTGTACATATCTATATAAGAATACGTTTATTACTTTTGCCATTTTTTAAATAATCTCTTATCAAGAAAAAGTCCAAAGATAATAAAAAATTAAAAAACTTTCGAATATAATGAACTAACTGGACAGTCAAAAGTTTTACTTAGCTAAGATCCGCGACAAGCAAAACAATAACAGAAAATTAATAATGTGTGTTTTTCCGTTGGGTTTAGTGGACTTATTTGGAACTTAAACCAAAAACTTACCGAAAATCGGCCATCAACTCTCCACCCACCAACCACTATACACAACGCCAAACACACACTATCACTTTTCCATCTTGTACACGACACGTGTTTCGCCCCGTTGTCTTCCGTAGAGTCTACTATACGTGTCGTGTACAAGATGGAAAAGTGATAGTGTGTGTTTGGCGTTGTGTATAGTGGTTGGTGGGTGGAGAGTTGATGGCCGATTTTCGGTAAGTTTTTGGTTTTGACTGTCCATATAGTGATGGATTTCCGCAAAGTAACGCCTGACTCCATTAATAATAATGAACTAACATCTAATTTCCACTACAGTATGACCACTAGTGTAAATAAATACATTACCGTTATTTCATCATATTATTTTTTTCTTATATAAATAAATATTATTATCAATTGTAATCAACGACGACGTACGACGTCGTTCCTTCCTTCCTTTAGGAAAAACTCATGTATGAGGAGATATGTATATTGGTAAAAATATTTTAAGAATACGAAAGAAACATAAATGCATAAAATATAATCGAAACTACATATGTGAAATTCACTGCTGAGTACTGGAGCGTGGTAAGCTATCAACCTTCTCATGCTTATCAGAAGTTAAGTGAAATAATGTGTCTTGGAGAAAAATTGGACCTACCATAAAATAAACTAATTCCGTCTAAAATTCTAGCTTAAATATATTTAAAAAGTATTTTGAAAATTCCTATAAATACACATATATTTATGACGAATATACATAAGTGAAGACCACCATCTAGTTGCAAATATGTTTGGGATACCCTCCAGCCAGATAGAGCGACGATCAACGCAGGGCAGTTGATACAAGGTGAACTAAGTGGCGCAGACATTCGCAGGCACCATTATGATGTTGTTATTTTTGTTTTATTTGTCGCGAAATCGAGCCCACAAATGTTACAATGATATAAGTTTCCGCTACAGTTTTATCTCGTATAACGAAATGAAATATTTTCCATGTTTCTTCTTTCTCTACGTCTACCAGTTTATTATAAAAATCAATAGCGAAGAATTCCATACTTTTTCCAATTCCTCAATCACTATGAGAATTTCTGTCGAAAAAAGTTAGAGACTACATAGACCTGTCACGGGGCTCGCAAATATCACTTCAATTTGAAATTATCCTCAAGCACGATTTTTCGTGATGACCTTCGACGCAGCGTGAGTCAATAAATGACAAATATAAAGGTACTGACAGGTATGGTTTTGAAATTGTTTTACGTACGTTTCACAAAAATTTTATTTGACTCCCACCTAACAAGGCAAAATATAACTCTTTTCTTTCCAGAAATTGGTTTCCAATGTCTATTAAAGACAAATGATGCGTTTCTAGATAGTTATGCCACCAACTTTGTTAAATTCTTATTGAAGTGAAAATAATAATATGAGTATAACTATAGACATTCATTAAACACAGTTAATCCGCGCCCAGCTGCCTACATACACGCAGCACGCCAACACATTGCATATACCCGATTGTATGTGTGTGCGTTGGACACTTCTTAATAATCAAAAAGTCTTAATAATTTTATAATTATTTTACATTAACGTTTAATTTGTAAATATTGTTACTCTATGCCTATTAATAAAATTTTTGGTTTATAAAGGTTTCACAAAGACTTCATTTAAATAAATATTTTATTTTTTGCAAAACTAAATAATGAAAACAATGTATACCAAAAAACTTTATGTGAGCTTTGTTAATATTTGCAAAATGATTATTTATAAAATTATATCATTTACTTTCGCCCTTGGAAATTTTCGAAAAAATATTGTAATTTAGTATATAATTTTTTTCTTCTATATATATACATATATTTCAAAATATGAGTAGGTTTTTTATTAATTATCTATTTAAAAATTCCCCAATTCATCAATTAAAATGGGGAATTTTGAAATAGATGGATTTCTCAAATTCATGAATGCAACACGTCATGTATCTCTATTAAATTAGTGAGTTTGACTAGATCTCATCAAGCTAGTTGCCAACTTGAGTAATCTTTCTGTCAGTCTTAAAGCCGCCAAATGGCCTCTGTCATAGCTTAATAGCCGCTATTTACAACATTATCAGGACTAACGGCCTTCTGAAGCAGGAAAAACTTGAGTTTATATAAGAACAATAGTTTGATAATTTTTTCTATATTTAGAGTATCGTTGAAAAAATTGCTAAATCACGAGCAGACGCATATCTCAAAGGTTAGCACGCAATGTTTCTGCAATGGCGGCATTAATTGCTTTCCATCAGATGACAGGCTTGCTCATTTGTCTTCTTATCTCACTAAAAAACAATGAAATGACTGCCAAGTTTTAAATTACAATTTTATCGATAACTGAGTACATATCTTGATACTTCATGAAAGTTTTAAACAGTTATTATAGCGACAGTAAATCCTGTTAGACTGGGCAATAAATAAATAAATATAATCTTTCAGCATTCTAATGTTTTTAAATAAAAGCAATTTAACGTAATAATTATTATACAAACCTAAGCAACACGTAAAACTTGATAGCTGGAAGTTGCGCTTGCCCATAACATAATCTTCCACCAAAAGGGGTGACTTCTTTAAAACACGCGTCAGCATAGCGTTTCCCTGGTCTTCGTAACATTCGCCGATGTCGATCCTCACCATGCAGACAAATTCGAGCCTCATCGGAGAACTTTTACAGTTCCTCTGTATCTGAGTCACTAAAAAGCGATCGTCTCGTGGTTGTGTGCAACGTTTTCACCCAGAACTTTGCCTTTCCTGAACGGAACCTATCTCTTAGTATCAAGTCCAGATTCTTTGGATGGTTAGACGACTCACGTTTAACCGCTGTGAGACGTGACATTGGCTAACAACGCGCGAAAGTAAATAAAAAAGTAACAAACTAAAAAATGAAGTTTGTTTTTTTAAGAAACAAAAACTTCGAATTTGGAATTTTTTTTTTTATACCCAGCTCTTTTTAAGTGCCAGTAACATAGTTTAGCTATTAAAACATGTTAAGATCTAAATTATTACCAATAATGTAGTAAAATCAAAACCACCCGTTTTTTTTTTTCACAGGAGTGTATTTATAAAAACTCTATACTTTAAAAATGCGTAGTATACGTAGGTAAATTTAAACTGTTTAAAATTTAAAAAAAAAACATTTGAAATAACACAAGAAATATTTACACAAATTGTATATAATAATGAATAAGTCAACTTTTATTTCTATCATCCTCAATACAACCGTAACAGTCGCCTGATGAATATTGATCTGCCTAGAATCAAGAATCGCGTAATCGAAAGCGGTAATCGTCACTGCTTGGAGGGCGGATAGAATACAAACCTATTACGACTTTGGACACATTTATATATTTTTGCACCAAAATAAAGGTTTTAAATTTTACTTTCAATATGTCTATAAGTTAACTTACATAACCCACTTAAATTTACAGTAAAATCATTCTAAAAAGTAATGTTAGTTGCAAATGCCGCTAAAATTTATTATGTCACAATCACAACATATTCAAAATAATCTTTTTATATAAAATTTCTTCAGGATCATTTGGAGGGTTTTGAAATTATACCCCTCATATCTAAGTAGTGGCTTTTATTAGATATTTGGGCGAAATGGTATTAATATCATAAGATAATAGAACATCGTGTACAATTATGTGAAATGAATACACCATGTGAAAAACTCGCATGTGTGTTGCGTGTCGGAAGCCATTCCTGTAACGGTTTATGATCTGCATGATTTATGTGTTTATTGCTATAATGCAACTCACAAATGAAGTTATTTCGTTCACAATAAAATTATTAATAATAATATTTTCTCTCTAACGTAGTTATAAAAGAGATTTTATTACGGAGTAGTATAAGTAAACTGCTGGGCTTTATGAATCTCTATAAATTTATGAATACATTTATTAAGTAATTTTTGTTCGCTTCTGAGATAATAAGATTGTAGATTCTATTTTTATTGAACGCAATCTAAGATATTATATGTTTGATTTAACTTGTAAATAATTCATGGTTTTAAATTTACAATTCCCATTGTTGTATAAGGTACAACACTAGAGTTTTTAAATTTAAATTCAGTTTGGATAAAGAGTGGCGCATTTCTTTTGTAGTAAGCTCGGTTTAAATATATTACACAAACAGCCCGTTATGTTGTTGTGCATATAAAGCAGTTATGTTAATCACTACTGCGATATTGACTAATATAATTGATTAATAATATTCTTTATATATATATATATATATATATATATATATATATATATATATATATATATATATATATATATATATATATATATATATATATATATTTACGCCTATTCACCGCAGGGGTTGGCAGAGACCACAGAGCTCCATCCGCTACCATTCATCGCTGCAAAACGGCTCTCCATTAGTCGCTTTTCGCCCTCGTGAGAATCAGGACGTGATGTGTCACCGTCATTCTCAACAAATTAGGTATATTAAATTCGTCTTAGTGAATCCCACGAGCCGCAAGGGAGGATGGAGGTCAACCCCAGCAGAGCCCTGCAAGTTGAGGTAAAGCACCATAGTACCCGGGGTGCCCGATCCCGGGACGGTCGGCCCGCTTGCAACTAGGCTCGCATCCATTGGCACGACAGAGCGTGGATTGGCGGGAAGGAAGGGAAAGGATAGAGAAGAAAGGAAAGGGCAGGAAAGGAAATGCGGATTGGGGGGGTTATCAAACTCGGAATAAATATTTATAAATCCATACATATATTTATTCCGATGCGGGGATCGAACCCGCGACCATTGACTCCGCAGGCGGAGGGCGTCGCCACTGAGCCAATCGGTCGTCTAATATTCTCATCGCTGGCGGTTTTTTTAAAAAATATATGAAAAGTAGATTAGTTGTATGTAGATTAACCAATAGTAAATTTTACAAATGAGATATTTAATATCGGCATATACAAATATATTAAAGTATGATTTTTTGTTTCAAACAATAGTACCACATTTGCGCAGTTGTGTAGTTATTTCCTACTTTAACACAAGGTAAATAGACGCTATATGTGTGTTTAACAGTTAAACCCACATCTGTTTACTTGTTACAGAATTCGCACACATAACTCATGTGCCGCTCTATATTTCGAAGAGTTTACAACAGCGAAACAATGGATCTATATCTTAACATATTAAAACTTGTTATATGTATTGTAACTCTGGTTCACAAGTTCAAAGTCGCTCAGAAAACTATGGAGAGGAAATTTCCTGTCTGGAATGGCATGGAATTACCCTGATGAGTATGATTCGTAACAAAGAAATCCGCCTGAGAATCAAAATCACTGACATCACATTTCTAGTTAACAAATTGAAGAGGTAATGGGCTAATCACATTTGTCAGAAAACCGACAAAAAAATATGCATCAAAGAAACCATGTATTTAACATATTTTTTCTTAAAAAATAACTATATTGATGTTAAAAAACTGTATTGACAATTAATCAATTGTAGTTATTTCTCTCTGCGGAAATTTTGCTCGGAAAAGAAACAAATGTCGAGAAAATTTACTGGCGGCCATCGTAAACCCTACTCTAAGTTACGATTTCGAAATTGCCACTGCCATTACCAAAGTACTAGTTATGTTATTGATCTAGACTGCGAGAAATATCACAACAAATCAAAATTACTTACATAAAAAGTTATATTACATAATAAAGGAAATTATATTAAAAAACTCAGGGCTTTGTTCTATAATGACAATCATAACCTCATTCACTAATCAACAAAACCGTGTAAATTATTTCAATTGATTTTTGTTTATTGGTTTACAATTTATGTTTATGTATTCAAAATTTAGTTTTTAAATTATATGTTATTTTGGATATTATACACGAATAATTCAAATTAAAATCCAAAAACAATTTTAGTTAGTTAAGAACTAAAGTAAAAAATGTTAAATATGGATCGAATCTTCGAAAAAAAATGTTGTATTATATACTAAGGGGAATTTAGTCAGTAATAACACGAATGGACTTTGGACATGAAACACACCCATTGTAAGGTAAGCTACTTGTTAATATTTAATTAATTTCCACATACATCATCAAGAATAGCCGCTAGGAACTTTTGATAAAGCAAAGTGAAACATGTTTGAATTGTACATTTTCCCCGATTTTATGATCACTGTATATACGCATATACGCCCTTAGGAGAAAAACGAAGCTATTTAATATCTCAGGACACAACGTATGAAACGTTTGTTGATGCACATTTTCATGCTTAGATAGGCTTTTCCCGTTTTCTAGTGCAGTTGAATTTACGATTTAAAAATCTTGTTTAAGTAATCATTTTGTCGACTATGTATGCTATGTAATTTCGAATATAAAAAGTAATAGTACGATTTATATACTATATATATGTATAAATATTATAAGTGTAGTTTTATAAGCCATATTGAAAATGAAAACGATGGGTTTGCTTTCTGAGCCAAAGGTCGAGGATTCCCATATCGGGTTAAATACTTGTATGGACTACTAGGATATATTATGAGCCTGCCCGCGGTACAGGTGTATCCTATGAGTTTAAAGCATTATTTTAATATTTTAATTAAATAAGGAAATTATTCTATACACAGTTAAATATCATCAACATCAAGGCATTACAGCCGCAGGTGGGCCGTAGCCTGGCTCAGTAAATTTCGGAAACTCGGAAGTCGGAACTTAGTTTGGCTTTTTATCTCCAGCCCCTCACACCGATTGCCTTTAAGTCTATCTACAGTTAAATCTACATATATTATAATTTTACTACACACATGTCAGTTATACCAAGTATAAACATTGTTTGTTCCCGACGGATATAAGACGTACCATTTTACACGTACGAGTACTATGTAAACACCTCAAAACTTGTAGAATACTTGCCACATAACACATTACGCAATATAAAGGCAACGTACATATATATTCTGACATACTAAAGTTTGTTTCTCCTATAATAATCTATTTCTGGGTTAAAATTATTTTATATATTTCTATTAAAATTTTAGGTTAAGATTAATTAATCAATCAACAAAAGGCAATTTTCACTGCTGAAAATTAGCCTTTCTCAGAAATTGCCGTATTGGGGATCGCAGACTGATTTTTATTACTCAGATAGACGCTACAGCCCATTCATTGTTTTCGCTTACATAGTCACTTTGTATGACACCCACGGGAAGAAATGACACCATCCTATTCTATGTCGAGAATTACATAGCAAGTTTACGGTTACATAAATGTATCGTTAAGTAAAATTAAATCCAATGCAATTTTTATAAAAAATAAATTTGGTAAATTTTTAATGAATTTAAGTTTACATACAATATAATAAATTGATAATTACAATATAATTGATGGTTTGATAATGTACCCGTAATAGTTATAAGAAAAAAACTAATAATACTTACAATACTTTCTCCCTTACATACACTCTCAGAGCATCATGATAATAAATCTTGACTTTATAATAAATCAATCTTATGAAAATAACAATTCTATGCTGTATTCATCGAAACGACCCAACAAAACGTTTTACTCTATTTCAAAGGATGCCATAATATTGAATATTTGAACATAATTTTAGAATAAAAAATTATGTTCAAATAGTTTAATTATCTTCAATTTCATTTTTACGTGCGCGCGGGCGTACGGACGTGTCATCAAATGGAAAGCTATCAACACCGCCCATAGACATTCACAGTGCGATAGGCAGTGCAAAAGCGTTGCCGACCTTTACGGAAAGTGTAGGCTTACTTTTTGAAGGTTCCAATGTCGTGTCGGTTCGGAAACACCGCTGGAGGTAGCTGATTCCACAGGGTAGTGGTGCATGTAAAGAAGTTTCTGGAAAAACGCACCTTACTGGATCGCCACCCATCCAGATGGCGTGGATGAAGCTTTTCTTGTGGCGAGTTGTTCGGTAGTGGAACTCAGCGGCCGAAATTATACCGAACCATTCCTCGGAGCACTACCCATGGTAAAAACGTGAAAGATACTGAAAGATGAGATATCCCTCCGCAGCTGCAAAGGATCTAGCCGTTCGGTGTAGTCTTGGTCATCGACAATACAAATAGCCCGGCGTTGTATGTAGTCAAGGGGAAGAATCTAATACTGAGGTGCCCCGGCCCAGAGATGAGAACAGTATGTGCGGTCTGACTTGTGCCTTGTAAAGTTGGAGGCGATGAGTAGGCGTGAAATACTGTCTCGCTCTACCTCTAGCTTAGAGGCCAGTTTGCATTTATCTTCTAGGTGACCGCGAAACTGAACGTCACTCCAAATGTCAACGCCAAAGATTCCGATACATGGCTTAGTATCAAAGGTCTTCAAAACAAAAAGATACGACAAAGGGAGTCTTTTTAGTGACAAACTTGTGTTGGGGTTAAATTAGACTAAGTTGCGCTAACCCCATTCCGAAACTTGGTCTAATGAAGTCTGGATTTCGGACACAAATGTGTGTTGTTCCAACACTCTTCGACGTATGCCCGAGAAATGTTGACACGGGCGAAGTATAAGGCATCCCCCATGCTATCGTCTACAAAACAACGCATGTTACTGATTTGCAACATATCGTTGATGTGCAGAAGAAACAGTGGGGGAATAACACAGCCTTGCGCGACACTAAAAATCACTGGCTTCAGGTCAGAGCAAAACCCGTCTAGCACGACTTGAATGCAACTCCCGATGAACTGGTGAACCATTTGAATAATTTATAGGGCAGCTCATAACACGAAAGTTTTGCTAAAAGAGCCTTATGCCACACCCAATGGAAGGCTTTGGCTTTGTTTAAGCTGACTGCTAAGGCTTCCCCTTTGCTCTCTACCTTCCCCGCCCATCAGTGGTTCAAGTAAACGAGAAGATCACCAGCTGAGCGACCGTACTGGCGGTCACTGATTCAGCTGATTTTCCTCGAGGTACCGTAAGAACTGGCAGTTAATAATGGATTCCATTATTTTGGAGAGCAAAACGGTGATGGCTAAAGGCCTATAGTTACGCGGATTAGAGCGATCGCGTTTTTTGGGGATTAGATGTAATAAGGCTGTCTTTCATAAAGTCGGGACTACGCCTGTGGTGTAGAAATGTCGGAAATGGCGCGTTAGAGTCAGAGTCAACTCTGGAACACATATTTTAGCACAATTGGAAGGATGCCGTCAGACCCACTCGAATTGTTGATGTCCAGAGAGATAAGTGCTTTATATAAAAGTAAAAAAATGCTTAATGATGTGAAACAAATATCCACAAAACTAAACATTTCATTCCTCAAATGTGAGTAACTTGAATCTTCAAGGCTTTTAACTTGGTTCCGTTAAACCCGTACAACTTGCCAACTCGCCACGAATAAGTAACGATAAGCGCTGGACTTGAAACTTATTAGTGTTATACGATATTAAATTGTGTGGATTCTGTATAAAACCATAAAAAATATATTAATATGTTTTCTTCCTCGGCGAATTAAATGACTAAGTGGCGAGCGACCGTTTTCGCAGTCAATAGTCGCCGCGGGTTTAATTCCCTCATCAGAAGTAATATATTTATGACATATAGGTACATATTTATTAGGAGCCCCGCAAATCTGCCTAGGATAATGCTATCTTATATAATCCCATTTCTGAAGGAATGGATATTAATATAATATTTATACCCATTCCTTAAGAAATGGGAAGGTCGGTACCCTCTCGTAAGAATGTACATACATGGATTGTGAAAAAAATCTCAATTACAGTAACTTATCCCTTCAGACATCAATCTCAGGTATCCTGCTATTTAAATATAGGGCTCTGATGACAGACTTTTGCGAAAGCTTCATTGATGTGTTGAAAAGTCTACCATAGGCAGTTATAGGTTAATGATAATGATGACAAAACTTCACCGGTATTTGTCAACCAACTCGACATTGGGATCTTGAAAAACCTAGCCTACATTTTTTTTATAATATCTCCGGTTTCAAAAATATATGTATATGGGCAGCGTTATAATTCCTTTTCGCCAGTTGACTAGCTTGCTCGTTTGCCTTCCTATCCCATAAAGAAGGTAAAAGGTAATTCAATGGTTCCGATCCTATAAATAGAACAAGAAAAGTAATTACATTAGTTGAGTTTATAATATATTTAAGATTTTAGTATCAGCAAAAGTTTTTCTTTAGCAAGCAAGGCGTAACTACGTCAAGCTATGTTTTAGTATAAGTAATTAGTTATGTTACTTATACTAATACATGCTTTATTATTTCGATACAATTGTACCAGTCAATTGACAGAGTTTTAATTTTTGATGCTTCAAAATGGATAGTTCTCGTTCATGTTAAGTTCATACCAAACGTTGTAGAATCGGTTGAACCATGAATCTGATGAAATGATGAATTATTTTAAGGAGCTAGATATATATTGATATGTATTGTAAAGTAACGAATTCTAATATGAGACAGGCTCAAGGCTTTTTAACGAATGAAGTCTAACGTCTAGAATATTTATTGTGCAATATTTGTTTTGAGATTTATCTGAAGAAATAATACCTTTTCGTTGTACGCTCCTGAGATATAAAGTAGCTAAACGTTTGCAACAGCAATGTTCAGCGCAGCGTGACTTAGACCGGATACTTTTAACTGCCCTTTTTTAATCAATTCGTTTTTCATTCGGATTCGTTATCGTTCAAGACCGATAAATCCTAGGACTCTAACACCCTTAGCGATATTAAAAAAACTCTATTGCATATTACAATAATAAAAACTTACTACTTACATCATCATACTTATATCATCACGTCTGTTTCCCGTAGGGGTAGATAGAGACCAGAGATCTCCATGTTCTACGATCTTGGCACACTTTTTTTCTTCATCCAAACTTTATTCCAAAATATAATCTTAAGAGTCTAAGCCTTTATTCTTTTCAGTTAGTCAATCTTATTGTTATGCTATGATTGACAGTTTTTTTTAAATACTTTTTTAACTCTTCAGTCGCCAACCGCTTGTACAGTGTGGCGACTATATGCAAATCTTTCTAAATTTAGAGAAGCCTAGCAATTAGACGTATATAGGCTAACATACCCAGACTTATTTATTGTAGTTAACAAATGGTAGTATTTTTAATATCGTAGACAACGCTTTTCAAACCAAGAACAAACTAAGATAGCACATGTGATACATCCATCAAGATGTGACACACTATTTTTCTTGTGTTGTCTCTGGAGAATTTATAGGCAAATCCATTTTTTGTTTGAGATAAACTTAAATAACAGTCGGTATCAATTTCTTTTTTCATTTATTTAAAGTATAAATAAATATAAAAGAACTTCTAGACTTTATTCGAACTATTGGCTGTTGAAAATATTTTTAAATATAGAGTTACCTCAATATGTTCCTTAATTATTAAAATTGATAATAACATTTAAATGGCACGTGTCAGTATTGCATGACATTCTAATAATTAGTTTCAAAATTCATTGGTAGTTGCCATAAACAAAGAGTAGAATTAAAAATTACAATTCGTTTACACATTACAGTGGTTTTAGAGATATAAAAGAATTTTGTGTGTTGATTAAACATATTGTCACAGATATGAAGTTTATTTTAAAATTTATAGTACAATTCGAATGTGGAACTAGTTGCTTGGTTACGAATACATAAAGCAATATTAATTAGTATTGCTCACATCAAGTTAAATGTATTAAAATCGATTTCATATTACTTTGATTTATACTAAAAGTGTTCAGATAAAACAGTATACTGCGTAGATCGTCGCAACATCTAGCCGGGATGCGCCCACACTAAGTTTTCGAAGACGCAATTTCGCCAAAACTACCGCACGCGTCTACTTTAACGGTTATCGGTTTTCCAACAAATGCATCGAGACCATTGCCACTGCAGCTTACTAATATCAATATATGGACTATTAATTTATGTCATTTTACGAGCCATTTTACGACGTAATTACCACAGGAGAAATACCTTATACTGGCATTATACATAACACATTTTATTTTTATATCTCGCACGAAAGCAATCATAAACACCAAAGACTATAAAATTGAACCAATAAAGGACTTTGATAGCAGCGTTACTTTTCACATCAAGCTTGACCTACTTACCTGGCATTTTCCAGTAAGCGACAGCACTTATTCTCAAACTAAAATAAACTTCACACTGTTTTAGACTTCCCTTAAAATAACATATATTAATTTGACGTCAAGAAAACACCCTTTCGCACAATGACCAGTTTAAAATAATAAAATACTTACTGAGGTTATGTATTATGTAATTTAAACATAAATAAATATATACTTTATAACATATACATATTATAAAGTACACCTGTGTGGTTTGTAACGTTGTTGTAGTTATTGTAGTTTTGTTATTTTTTACGAGATGAGTCCTGCAGTTTGGTAAAGTGAGGCTGTACTAAGTTACTTTATAAGAGTTTTAATTTTCTATACTTACCCTAATTTTTATTACGTAATATATACCCTAAATCATGTAATTCAAAAGATCTAAATCATACAATATTTGGTCGGGGAAAAAATCTTTTCGCATATAGTATGTATAAACATGCAATAAAATTTCTCTGGCTGTACTCTATGGAACTGGCTGGTTTTGATGTCATTAAAAAATTTACTTTTTAAAAAAGAATCAAATTCATTTGTTTTTCTTATATCAAGAAATTAGAATCAATTTAAAATGTTATTATTATACAAAAAATGCAACGCAAGCCGCTATAAAAATATGCGACGTCTATGGATAGTATGCATTACTTTATTAAGTAAGAGTAGCGCAAAGTTTGTTTAAGCGTTTTTAATACGAAAATTTTGATGTCAAAGATACACCTTGTTCTGGTCGCCCTGTTACGGATAAAATGGACGCCATTTTTGAAAAAGTGGAGAAAGATCGGCATATCAATAGTTATGACGTAGCTGAAGAAGTGGAAATAGACCACAAAACAGTTATGACCCATTTGAAAAAACTGGGAATAAAAAAGCTCGATATTTGGGTGCTACACGAGTGCACTGAAAGAAACTTAATGAACCGTGTACTCATTTGCAATTCTTTATTGAGACGTAATGAAACCGAACCGTTTTTAAAGAGATTAATAATTGGTATTGAAAAGTGGATCACGTAGGACAAGAACGTGCGAAAAAGGTCGGCCAGGCTCTATAGACTGGCAAAATCAGGTTTAACTCGCAATAAGGTGATACTGTATGTATGCAGGCATTGGATGGGCGTTATTCATTATGAGCTTTTACCGCCGGGCATACCCATAGATTCATATCTCTACAACGATAACGGTTTCATCGCGATAACACTAGATCACACATATTTAGCCACTCAGCAAAAATTAAGAGTTTGACTGGCAGGTGTTATTGATCTACCATAGAGCCCTAAGCTTCAGATTTCCACCTGTTTCGGAAGAATTCTTTAGCTATTGTCAGATTAACATCAAGAAAGGACTGCCAATACTACTTGTCGCGTTTTTTTGGTCAGAAGTTGTACAGTAACGGTATCATATCACTACCTATAAGATGGCACAAAGTCATCAAACAAAATATCACATATACACTCCTTTGCAAAAAAACGGGCGGTTTTGATTTTTCTATATTATTGGCAATAATTTAGTTCTAAAGAGGTTTTAATAGCCAATCCATGTTATCGGCACTTAATAAAGAGTCCGGGTATGAAAAATAGTCAATTCCAAAGTCGAAAAAAAAATAATCACTTTTATAGTCTGTGACTTTTTACTTACTTTTCGCGGGTTTCTTGTTAGAAGGTAGTCAGGTAACTAAAACTAACTTCTTTTTATTTTTAGGGGAAGAATTTATGTTTGTCACATCATTCTGCCTTATAATGACTTAAAACAGATATCTTTGTGTCTATTGTAATGGCAGAAAAAGCAATAAGAGCTAGTAAAATTATAGCGCTTCTGAAAAAGTGCTGCTGTTGAAAGAGTGCTGAAAGGGTGTAGCCAATGTTACATCTCACAACGGTTAAACGTGATTCGTTCAACCGTCCAAAGAACCTGGAGTCAATACTAAAAAACAGGTTCCATTCAGAGAAGTTATGGGAGAAAACGTGGCACACAACCACCAGATGACTGCTTTTTAGTGACTCAGACGCTGAGGAACCGCAAATGCAGTTACATAGACCACAAAAAAACCTTGAAGAAATACGAGAAGCACTAATTAGGTTATATATTGTGAAGAAGGCTTTTAGCTGATGATACACGCGGTTGACGACCAGCACGGACCCCCAAGTTACTCCGTGAGCACCGGATTGCTCGATAAAGGTTCGCTAGAAATTGCCTATCTTGGACACTAGGTAACTGGAGCAGCGTACTCTTCTCCGATGAGGCTCGAATTTATCTGCACGGTGAGGAGGTCGGCGAATATTATGAAGACCAAACGCTTAGCTGACGTGTGTTTTGGAGAAACTAGCCCTTATGATAAGGGTCTTTTATGTTTTGGGCGGGTGTAACTTCCAGCTATCGTACCGAGATAGTATTCATTGAAAATGACTCACTAAATGCACAAAGGTATATAACAGGAATCATGTGTCACAATGTACAACCCACACTGATTGTAATTGAACTGACTGAAGATACCATTTCCATGGATAATAATGCTCGGGCCAATCGTTCCGGCGACGTTGATGCTTATATGCAAGAGGTCTGTCTTCGTCGTTTGGACTAGCCAGCGTGGAGCCCCGATCTTAACCCCATTAAGCACGTCTAAGTCCTCCTAAAAACAAAAAGGCGAGTACGATCTGTCCAATCACCTCCACAAAACATCAGGGAACTTAAATATGTGATCTAAGCTAAGTGGAACATATTCCACAGGACACTATCAAAAGCCTGGTGGAAAGAATGCCAAGACCATTACATACTGTAAATGCTGCAAGGGGAGTATCTCATATTCGTTATTAATTTTTATTTTTTTAATGTCTTTTTTTATTAAAGTACCATAAAAATACTCGTAGCCATAATTTCAATATATCCATAGAAATATCCAATTTCACATGGATTCACATTAACTAAAACACCGATACTAGAATTGAAGTGTTAAAAAAATTCTTTGTTAATGACATACTAAAAATATTAATATTATTCATAGAAAAGTCAATGCCTGTAAGGTGCCCGTTTTTTGCAAAGGAATACATATTATAATTAAACTTCGAAAAAAAATGTCTTGAATTTTCATGTAAGTGTGAAAAAAATTTTCCCCTATTATATTATATATAAAAAAAGATTTTTTATAACTATAATATATGCAATAAAATAAAAGTAGGTATATTATATATGTTTAAATTTCCCCCAATTTAGTACCCTCTCACATATAAATGCACTAACAGTTTAAAGTTTAAGTTATATATGGATCGATAAACTTAAAAAACTCTGAATTAACTTTGAACGATCGATTCGATTCGGCGATCGATTTACGATAAATCAGTGGTTGCCTATTTAAGTATTCAAAAAGCGTTTCCTCGGAACCAACTTCAGACGATAAAATATTGTTTACGTAACTAAAAACTCTTAAACATAAATCTGAATTAAGCTTTGTTGATTTATTGCCTAATAAATAACAAAACATGTTGCATGCTGAAACTAAGCATAGCGATCAACCATTTTTTAATTTGATTGTATAATCTAATAGTGTAAAACATTATTTTAATCGCAAATAATATTTTAAATAATATTTTAAGTTAAAACAAAGGCAAGATTACAATTATTATTAATGATGAAAAGGAGCATACCGTTTCATAACTTAGGGAGAATACTAACACACGAAAAAGCGCTTCTTGCGAATGTAGTAGGTATTTATTAAACATTATAAGGATAATTCGTGGTTTGATTCTTTGGTTTGATTAAAAATAGATAGAACGTCGATTCGTGTAACATCAATGCATATCGATATCAGTGATTTAAAATAATCTCACCGACTGTATAGTCGGTGTGATTATTTTAAATTATTTTGTATATACAAAGTATTTTGTAGAAACCATTATATTATATATAATAAAAGGATAATTTGTTTTCCTATATAAGTGTACTTACAACTATATGAAAATTATGTTTGCTCATTAAACACAGTATAAACTCAAATACACTAATTATATTTAATAGATTGGAGCGAAGCGTATTGCTCAGTAAAAATTGTTTTATTATGACGACATATATATACATCTGATTATTTTCTTAAACAATCTCTTAAAATTGAATTTTATAGAAGAGTTATTTATAGCACAATCATATAAGATTAAAAAATAATAATAATGATGAAAATATTATAATGAACGAACGAACGAAATATAATATTATAACGTAAAACCTACGGTATATAAGTTTACTAAGAATTTAATTTTTCATTTGTTGAATATAAACTTAGCATTCAAATATTGTTTAACAAATAAAATACGTCATCATAAAATCAATAAAAAATACATATTTTTATGATTTTCATTTGATAATTAAATACTTACTACCTAATTTTACGATTAATAAATGCATTATAAAATGGCAGTTTATATTTTTACTCTTGATAAATTTTACTCAATTTTTCATTTCCTGTATTTCCTGTTAGACACGAATACGGAACGCAAGTGACGATGAAGTATGTAATTAAGTATCTCGTAAAAGTACGAGTTATATAAAACTTCCTTTGCTCGTCGCATGACGTACGCTCTCTCTACCATAATTTTGTAACTTGGAGGCTTATGAGCTCCACCGCGATATTCTACCTGTCCGTCGAGCTAATGTTGCTTTTTGTGATTTGTTCTTTTTTTATATCTAAAAGTAATATAAAAGAGCAAGCGCTTTTACTGATAGCAACTAATCAATTGATTTTTTATACTACCCATATATTTCCAATTATAGCACGGGGCCTCCCCATTGCTAGAGGAATGAACATTAACCTACCAAGCTTGTACAGGTGTATTAGTGTGAAAATTGACGAGAAACATAAACTATAATTAAATACCAACAGACCATACATAATACATAGGTTTTAGCTTTTTAAAAAGCTAAACGAAGATCCGACTGGAAACATTTACTGAACTAGGCTAAGGCCCACCCGCGGCTGTAATGCCTTGATGGTGATGATACATATACATATTTATTTCGATGCGTTAATTGAATTAATTTAATTGAATAGTACCTAGTTTATACGTTAAATGAAATTGTATCGCTCTACTTATGTAAAGGGATTCTTACGATTATTATTTCAATATTTGATATTACGTGGTTACCGATATATGTAGACTAGGTCACTTCATATTTTCCGCAGGGTGTCTTGTTGCAAATACACTAGCAACTACCAGTGGAAGAACAAGAAATTCGGCTGAATCAAAAAATCTATAATCCCTGATCCATCTACACTACATCGGGATTACGGCAACACACCTCATTTTTGATTGAAAACAATACTAACCAAAATAATTATGACTGTATTGATATTAAAAACTATCTGAAAACTGTTCCAAAGAGAACTTACTTAGACAAGAAATAATATTTGAAAAACGCCAAAATCAAATGCACAAGGTATATAATATAATACATAAGTAAAATTAAAATTAGAAAAACATTAGTATAATCATTTTTGAGCAAATTTTGTACCATTTATTTAAAATCCTAAGCATAAATTTAATGCGCTTCGAACATCTCACCAGAAACATTTGAGTATACAACACTAGAATAAATGTCTAAAATGTCACTCTACACAAAAGGCGAGTTGTCCAAAATCTTTCTCATTCAATGGAATGAATAATTGATCCGAGGAAGGTACTATGAGGCATCTCATTAATCACAAGCTGAAAAACAAAAAGCTCTTGAATGAAATCAAATATGTTCGGTAATGTAATATGTTAGTAGTTAAAATATAATATGTTCAGATCAAATAGATTTTAAATCTACTAAAATATTTTATGCATAATAAGTACATATATCCATCTACCCATCCGTGGGAGATCCATTGAAAAAGGTCGGTATGAAAAACTAAACATCTGAAACTAAATATATAAAGCAATATCTTCAAAGGTACAATATATGCACTATGTTATCGATTAAAGAACTTAAGAAATACTAATACATACAAAGACTAAAAATGAAAACTCAGTAATGAATCGCAAATAGAACCCCGTAATTTTCCTTTAAAAATTAAATTGTAGTTTATAGTAATTATTATATTACTAATAGTAGATACACAATACTACGTTATTCCTATTTCACTGCTGCTTCGGACTCAGCCACAATAAGATTTTTTAAAATTTATAAGGATTATTTAGATAGCTAAATTATTATTCTATAATAGTAAACAGGTGGTCTCACACATAATTAAGATTTTTCTAAAAGTTAAAATTCAAAAATATTTATTTCAGTTTACTTTAGAACTTATCATCGCCAAGGCGGATAATTGAAAAAAAAAACTAGATTTTATTTTTTATCTTTTGAAGTAACAAATATATATGTAGCTGGCGTTTATATTTTAGAAACTGTACCAAAGTTATGTCATGTACGAACGATATTATAGTATATTTACAACCATTTCAACATGAAAATATGTTCATATAAATGGAAGCCTACTGTATTGACAGATAGTTTAATGTCATTTATCAATATGTTTTGAGGTAGGTCGCCTATGAGGGAGATTATATCATAGTACAAGTTTTTGTATTTGCGCCATTTATTTACATTTCATATTATGAATGCAAAAGTCTGTTTGTAAAAGTGCCTTTTAAAGTATGTAAAAATTATTTAGTTTAAAAGGCAAACTTCAGTAATTTTTTTGAAATAATAATCCCACTTCATCGTCAGTTTTTCAGTTTATTCCAATCCGTTTGGAGTTCAGAACTGTTCTTTGAGAAGAGAACAAATTTCCCTTTTATAAAATAAAAGTGAAATAAAACTTGATATTTTCTGATACTTTTTTGGTCTTTCTTCTTTTCTAATCAATTCCCAACGATACTCTTAAAAACACAGAAAAAAGCAATCTTCAGATTTTGTTTAATTTAAAATTGTAAATACTTCACATTTTATTAAGGAAATAATACACAAACAGACCCGTATCATATCATTACTTGTTGTCCTCATAATTTGTTTTTTTTAGTTAAACAACTCTAGTACTACGCGTAAATCTTTCTCCTTTCGTTAAGAAGGACCGTCATAATCTTATTTTTATTCCGTTTTATTGGGATAGGAAGACGAATCAAGAAACGTGTCGTCTAATGGAAAGCAATCAACGCCGCTCATGAACATCTACAACACCATAGACATTGCAGAATCAGTGTTGGCTTTTGAGATATGTGTATGTGAATTTTTTGAAAGTTCCAGTGTTATATCAGGTTCGAAAATACTGCTCGTTCCAAAGAGTGATCATGCGTGGAACGAAGTTTTGGAAAAAGGCAACATACTGGATCGTCAATTTGTCATTTAACCAAATGGTGTGAATGAAACTTAAAATCTTAAAATTAAGATTTCGACATGGAAAATACGGATTAAAAATTGTAAGAGAATGGAATATTATTATAATTTAATTGTTGCCTCACAACGAATGTGAAAACAGGCAAATAAAACGTAATTACCCCTGACACCAAAAGTAGCATCAACATTGAATGTTATAATTATAATGTTAACACGGTACATATTTCCTTCATAGTCATCAACGTAATTAAGTTTGTGTTGTTTGTTTTTGCCTCGGCTGAACACGAGCGTGTGCACACATGTATGGTAGTCTCATATGTGAGCTTACTATATGAGCATGAATTTAACCCTTCTTTGCATAATGGTGGAAATTTCCATCATAACACTGAATGCCCAAAAATTATATAAAAGAACAAGTTCACTTCAAGTTGATCGTGTCTGGATACCTTTTTAATGTCCATTGCATAAAAAACATAGCTGTCAAAAATAAGCAAGTGTCACTATCAGTAAAACGAGCTTGAAGTTATCATTCCGCTATTTGTTGTAATTGCAATAAACGTATGATTTTGTTTTATTATATTTTACAATTTCTTTTAGTAAAAATAATAATTGTTTAGTTAATTATCATAAAGAATAACATATATCTAATGATATCCTCTTTTATTTCTATTTAGTACTAAGCCAATGATCTTACTTTGCCTGATAATGGTAATTTCTATCATATGGCTTTTTACTAAATTTATACTATAAATATATACTAAGATTTTTTTAACCATTTTTCCTTTAATTTTGAACATGAATTATATCACCTTGATTTATTTCACCAATAAAGAAAAAATCATGCAAAGAAGGGTTAAACCCATTCACACAATGGCACATATTTTTCTATAAAACATTTTTTAAATCATTGAAGCTGATTGGATAAGATAATTTACATCATAATTTTAATAATAATAAATCATACAATAGAATTTATCCTCATTGTCTTCCAGTTTTTAACGCAATTTTTAAAAATATGAATTCTTTTCAATATATCCGAATATATAATATTATAACACATTATTTTAATTAATGAGAGCACAAAAATAACTTTATAAACATATATTTTTAATTTTTACTAAAAATATCTTATTATAATTATATTAAAACATAAATCAGCACAATTCATCTACCGAACTAGGTTCTCCCTACCTGGGAGATTAGCTCATGATAACCATGCCGGGCAGATATTGAAGCGGACTATTATACGTTACTGATGATTGTTAATGATAATAATAGAATTGTTTGACTATTCATAAATTATGTATTCTATTAATAAGCGTGCAATTTTTAAAAGCAAGTTAAAATAAGTAAAGTTTTGAAATATACTATTTATTATATACATTAATAATATAACTATTAATATTAAAAAATGTATGTAAAATGTAAAAGGTATACAAATTTCAAGTCTTCTTAACGTATTGTCTTAAGTCAATGCTCTCAAGTGCCTTTTGAAACTTTCTTTGTATTTGTAGCACAAATAAAAATGCTGGTACAATACTCGCAATCCAAAGCCTGGAGTACATCTTAAGAGACATTCGAAACGACTGACGTGAAAATATATCTCAACGTTTTCTTTTAATGTTTTTTAAGATTCTTCTGCCATTTTTGTCTCAGTTTTTGATTTTCATTTTATTCAATAAGTTTGTGTTACACAAGATAAGCACCGTTTATCTAACAATAA